>JADKLZ010071522.1:6939651-6950965 GCA_021533235.1 Biomphalaria straminea | reverse complement strand
CGAGTCCATATATTAGTGAGGAATGAATTACTATTCACATTCACGCCTGAGGAAAATAAACAAAGGGATATAACTCTTTTTCACTTAAATAGATACAAAGAAATTACACATTCACTCTCGCCATACCTGCCTTCGACAAAGTCCACTTATTAATACGTGAGTTAATAATCTTCATTCTATTTTTATGACTGTCCTCACTACCTTGTAGTTTCTGATACTAAGTGTTCTCACATCTTGCCCATGTGCTTGATATGCACTTCCAAAAAAGCGGCGCCAATGTATTCCTGGGCCGTCCCCTCTTCCTTTTTTCCTTTAACACTAATATTCTTGATAAAATAATATCTTCCACTTGTTACAACACATTCATTCATTGAATAGGAAGATACTCTAGAATATTAATCTTCTTGTGACTTCTAAAAACCATATCGGGCAACAGAGGAATTAATAACTTAACTCTTTTAAGCAGAAGCTTTAAAATTTACAAAAAACAAAAGTTTTCTTCAACACAAAGAATAAGAAATCGACACTCATGAATTTGGAAAAGATGCCCATTGAAAGCCTCCGCACTGACCTGTAACGTCACAACCTGTGGGCAGTCAAGACCAATAGCTGACGCGGCAAGGAGTTATTGGTCTAAACTGCCCACATGTTATGACGTTTCATTTCAGTGTTTAGGCTTTCTATAACGATTGATCTCGGTTGAATGGACTTGCCCTGAACCGAGACGTCTGGAGCGAGCTGGATGTTGGATTGTTGGCCTATATCTCAAAAGGGACCAAAGGCAGAAATGAGAAAAAAGATGACGATTTAAAAATCAATTTGACGAAGTGACTCGGAAAGTAGCAAATAACAATACAATGTCTGTGTCTATTTGCGTCATATAATTGGTGTCCAATTGCTTAATGAATGTTCAAACTACATATTAAAACTCAGCAAACAAAAAAAAAGAACAAGAAATCAAACCACACAAATGAAAGCTTCATTGGGCACACAATACTAAAGAACAATCTATCTATATTATATTTCACAAAGAATTAGGTCAGACGGGCAACAACACAATGCACCACCAACAACTAGTAATCTATTTTTAGCTCCATTAATCATTTTTTTGACGCATTGGCTTTACTTATTTTATATTGCGAAAAATTAGAACCATATTTAAAACTCGAATTATTTATGTATTTAATAGTCAAAGAGAAAAGTTTTCTGGAGCACAAATACTCTATAATTCTTTAGTAAAAAAAATCTATTGACTTGCAAAAGACCTTTAATACGAGTATTTGTGAACAATTGTGGTGGAAAAAAAAAAGCATTAGCAAGGTTAGAGAGACAAAATGACTATATTTTAAAATGTTAAAAATGTGTTTGATTTTCTTTTAAAGCAATAGCTTAACAGACAAATAATTATAGGGATGTTAAATCGACAGGATGGCGCAGGGAATCTGTTGTAAGTAATAAAATGGCTTAATTTAATAATTTTTTACACTTTAAATTAGAGCGGGTCCTATAAAATTGCGTGTCCTATGAAATGCGGGCCCCACTGCGGGGAATCTGTTGTAAGTGATAAAATGGCTTAATTTAATAATTTTTACACTTTAAATTAGAGCGGGTCCTATAAAATTGCGTGTCCTATGAAATGCGGGCCCCACTGCGGTCGCCGGCCCTGGTAAATAGCGGCATATGCTATGCCGCCGGTCAACTAGTATATATATAATTCTCAAAGTCGACAAGTTCAAAAGTTCAAACACACAACAAGTAAGCAACAACAAGTAAATGGGAAGATGATCCGAAGATCCCATGGCGCAGCATGGTGTGAATGGAAAAAGGTGTATCTAAATCCGAACTATTTTCATTCAGAAAGTAGCATATTTCTCTTCCGGATATTTTTTTTAAATTATACTTTTACTCATAGACATATATAAATATAGACTGCAAAAAGGAAGTAACTTCATGTAACTTAAAAACATGCATGTATGTCTATTAAATTCGGATTTCCAAATTGTAAAAAAATTTTTAAATTGCATGATCTTCAGTCTTAGTGGAAACAAATTTTACAAATTGCAATTGCAATTCACAAATATTTGTTTCATAAAACTCTCTTATTGGCCACTCTATATTTATTTATGTCTATGCTTTTACTTTACAAAAGATTTTAATATTTTCCGGAGATTTCCATGACTTTTTCGTAGGCCTATATTTAATAACATTTCAGGAGATTTCCATTGGCTCCGGATAAATGAAGAGGCCGCGTGAAATCTGTTATATGTTATAAAATGGTTTAATTTAATAATTTATACACCTAAAAATTAGCAGGGTCCAAAGAAAGTGCGGGACCCAATGCGGTCGTATATGTTGCAGTGCCTAAGGCTTGCCCTACAAAATAGCGGCGTATGCTATCCCGCCGGTCGACTAGTAGAAAATGGTCTCTAAAGTGGAACCAACAACGGGAAGGGGAAGACGGCCGAAGCAAACATAAAGGAGAGTAATAGAACTAGAGGGAGCATGGACATGGATTAAACAGAGGGATATAGCCCAGAACAAAGTCCAATGGCGAGGTACTGTTAAGGTCTTTTGCTCCATTGGTTAAAAGGACCAAGTCAAGTCTTTTAAAACTACTTGTGTTAAGTGTTCATTTTGCCGATATTATCTGATGTTATAACAATTTTTTATTTTTTTTTAAACTAGGGTATCGAGAGGTGGTGAAAACTTTTGAGCATCTTGGGGGTATGTACGATGTATTTTTTTTTTGTCCTGTTCTTGACAAAACATCATCAATAACGCCATGAAATAAAACTAGACCATTGATGACTTTTGACGTACATAGTTTTGACCAGAATTACCGACAACGATTGTTAAGACAAGAAATACGTATACAAAAATGAACAATGACTTTCTGTTACAATTAAGGAGATAAATAAAGACCAAACACTGATGAATTATATATATATATATATATATATATATAAATTTTTAATTGCACTTTTTACGCATCAAAATTGAATGTCATATTTAAAAAAAAAAATCTAAAAAAAAAAAAAAAATAACAACATCAACAAAGTGAGTGGAGACTAGCTAAAAATGTTTAATTTTTTTTTTTACTGGCACTATATTTAACTTCGTTTGTCTGTCTTTCGTTTTCGTCTGTCCATTTATGTTTCCTTCTAAAAGTAAAGCGCGTACAATTTTTGGACTGCACATATCAGGCGAAGAAAGATACTTGTTCATACAGTTACCTCCTTATATTGACTCAGTATGCCACAAAATTTGCGACCTAAAAAGTCAACTCCTATGTACCACTTAAATTAAAAGAATTAACACGTTCAGATTTTTTGTTTTATAATTTTGAAACAAAATAAAAAAAAAAAAAAAAAAAAAACATACCACATAAGTTTCAAAATAGACAGTATTCCATTCAGACTTATGATCTATAAGCCGATGATGTAAAGGTCATTATTTTTTGGCCCATAGTTAACGAAGGTGTCTTGTGGCCAGCACGACGGCCAAACGCGTATACTTTCCCCATCTCACGTCAGGAACACATTAGGGCTGGATAGATTCAAAGGCACCATAGAAGTCCGGGTCCTCTGGTTCTAAAGCTAAGCACTTTACCACTCAGCCACAGAGTGCTATGAAATTGAAAGACATAAAATGAAAATTTTGTGTGGTAAACAGAATGCACTCTAATTCTAACTTTTTCTCATTAAAGTTTTATGGCTCATTGATAAATGAAGACCAAAATAAAGTTTGTTTGAGGATTAAGCCCACAACGTTTGCGTTATCAGCACGACGCTCTAACAAACTGAGGTAACCAACATACAACTAACGGTCAAACATAAACGTCGATTATGGTCATGTGATCATTCAGAAAAAAAATATGATATCTTCAGCCAGCATCGAGAAGGTTAAAGCAAAAGTGTCAAATCACTTCACAATTCGTTATCGTGGAAGTCATCATTTAAGATCAAGACCGATACAGTAAGTCTAATGTGAAGTCAGTTCGCAACAGTTGAATCCAGTACTAGTCCAGGATGAGCCTGAGAGACCAGTAGAGTTTGGTACGGCAGTGCAGAGTTTATATGGCAGTAAAGTTATTGAATTTGAATCATTTCTATTGTACAGTATTGAAAGAAGATTTAATTAAAGATTTACTTTAATTGGAGCATAAGTTGTCAGGTTCTTTGAGTTATTGTGTCGTGTTGAGCAATGCTTGCAAAGAGCCCAGATACAGAGAGACGTTACACCATATTTAAATATAAATAACATCTGAATGAATGAAAAAAAATGTCAGACACAAAAATATCAATGTACATTACGTAAAATGTATTTAAGTCATTTAACATTTAATTCGATCTTTCTGAAATATCCAATACTCATCCACATTTGAAATACAATATCAATTTATGTGTAACATATAAGCACCGAAATGAAATTAGGTAGTTTGGCAGTGTATGAAATTAAAAAAAATCAATGTGTTTCATCCTCTGACAGCAAAAACTTTATGATACTCTGTTTGCGAAAAGAACGAGAGGATTTTTTTTATGTACTAGGCGAAGTATTTTAAATCATTCTCTATGTAAGTGTTTCTTTTTTGTGTTTACACAATATAAACACTAAATCAGTTGCACACTAAAGAAAGCATAAGAATCTTTAAAATGTAAACATGAAAAATATCCTTAAAAAAACATTTTAATTTAGTTCAGTAATAAACTATTCACTAATCAAAGAGCTAACTAAAATAATGTAATAAAAGTCCCTGCGTATATTAGTAGAGTCTAGAACAGACAAACAATTTACAAAGGCCCAACTTCACTGTCTAACAAAAGCAAACATACATAAGGTATAAATTCAAACCTAGTGAAAACTTTAAAAAAGTTAAATGAAATAATAAATCCACTTCTATATTAAAATCTAACATCTGACTATAATTAATGCAACGATCACAGTCTTGAAAATACCCTGAAATTCGTACATTTAGTGTTCTTTATTTTACAAGACTTTATGTAAAAATTTTCAGAAACACTGTTCTCAAAATGAAAATAAATATCATTGAACTTGAGTAAACCCTTAAGAGAAAAGCTGTGAAAAGCAAAAAAAAAAAAATTCGTTATAATTCAACTTAAATACTATTATAAATATAGCATTTTTTTTTTATAATTTTCGTGTTGCTACAATTTAATATGATGCATGTTTTAATTATGAAATGCTATGTTAAAGTATCATTAATTTACCATTTGAAACAGCGCATATTCCGAAATCTGCATTCAACGGACTATTACAGAGCATATAACCCAGTGTGTATTTTGATTCTGGTGGTTGCTTGCATGGGTAGGTAACACAGTGCTTTTCTTGTGCTAGCGTGTTGCCTTTACTTTTTATAAAAGTTACACAAGGCCAGGGTGTGTTGGAGCAGCAGAAAAAAATTGTCGGTTTCTTGGCGTCCATAAGAAAAGAGCAGTTGTTTAAGTTCTTAATTTCCATCTCATTGACCGTTAACCTCATTTCGGAGATATCTGAAATACAAAAATTAAAGATGTTGCAATTGAAAGTTACAGCGAAATTAATTTCTAGATTTCGTTGTTTTTTTTTTAATTAATCATTATAATTCCAATTCTTAATTCACGAGAGGAACCTAAACCTGCAACCTTGGTGGATAAGGATATTGACAACAGCGTTAATGATTTTCCTAGAAATTTGATTTTGCAAAAAAAAAAAATATTATTACCTAATTGACCACCCACAAAGTGAAAACTCTTGTTTTGCCCTTACGGTTTCTAAAAATGTAATCATTTTATACTTAAAGATGGTCTATTTGGATAACATGTGGTGGTCATTACCTTAAGTTTTAAATAAAAGAAAAAAACATACATACCATAAATTTTGGGAAACTTTTCTGAATTGCTTTGGACTTTAGGTTTCTGATAATGATACATTTCACCATAAAAATGGGCTTCATTCAGATTAGGTGTAGCTTGAAATCTGCATGTCACATTATACACATTATCATTATGTCCCTCACAAAAACATGACTGATTAGAGTTTCTCCGTCTGTGACAAGATTGCGACAAGTCCACAAAGTAAGGTGGCTATCAATAAATACATTGAATAAATGCTCTTTCAAAAAGTATGCAAAATAAGTATTAAATAAAGTTAAAGTTTATAAAAGAGTAAAAGTTCCACTTTCAGACCTTGTAGTCTATAGAGCAAATAATGTAAAGGTCATCTGATTTTGTGTCCCACGGTTAACGAGGGTGTCATATGACCAGCACAACGACCAACCGCATTTACTTTTCCCCAACTAATGTCAGGTACCCATTAGAGCTGGATGGACTCAGAGGCGCCCAAGGATCCCCCCAAAAAAATCCCAGTCTTCACCAGGATTCGAACCACTCAGCCACGGCGCCTCCCTAAGTAAAATTACTATTTGCTTTTTAAGAAAGTGCGTTTTTTTTAAATATTTTCTTACAATGTCTACCCTCATGAAACGAATAGTGATGCAAATATACTAAAGCGAAAAACATAAATTTGATGTTAGGTAGAGTGTGTGTCAAGTTTTCGGAGTGACGCAATAGGATGAACTGCTTTAATAATATTTTTAAAGAGAATGATGAAATAGTTATCTAACAACGGAAATAAATGTTACTTGACTGAAGTGGAGGTATAAGCTGAATTAGTCCTCTTTATAGGTCGCCCCTCTAAATTGAATCAAACAATATATAAATGTACAATCTTGTCTAGTCATTAGTACTAGCTAAGTGGTTAGCAGATCTGCCTAAGGAGGCGTTAACCCCGAATGCATGGCCCCCCACCTTTTTTTTCAGTAAATACTTTTAAAAACCAATTACGGTAAAAAGGACCCAAATATTCTTTTCTTCATCTTTCCCATCCCCCATTTTCCCAACTGGTTCAGATAAATGTAAATGTATTGAGAAAGCTAAAAGCATGAAATCGCACAAAACAAAAAACAATTGGTTAAACTCTTTCTAATCGCACAGATTTATTTTCGTTAGTCTAGATCTATTGTAGATTCAATTACATGACTGATTCAAACTAGTTTATATATTTTCGCTTTTCATATTTTTTTTTCTTTGAAAGTATTTTTTTTCTTCTTAAAAATGTATTAAATGGATTCTAATGCAAAATAAAATGGCCCATGAAAGAAGAAATTTAGATGTCACTAACATTTCTTCCCCGAAGAAGATTATTACGTTCTAATTTAAATCAACTGCAAGACGGCATGGAAGGCTATGGGCAGTGTTTGACCTTAGGTAAGCTTTGCTTCTTTAAAAAAGGATTTTTAAGTATATATTTTGCGTGTTGTTTTTTTTTCCCAATGATTAAAATGACATGCAGCTTGTTCAATAAGGCTCTTTTAATTTTTATGAAACGAAACAATAGCCTGGTAAAGGATGGCTGTCTGGACGTGAGGTTTTCGCGCTGGACTGTCGTTCAGATTTACCAATGGTCCAGGGTTCAAACCCTGCCCGCTCCCATCCCCCGTCGTCCTGCGGGAGGTTTGGACTAGGAAGTAACTATCTTCAACTCCGAAGGAAGTTCCAAAACAAATAAAACATTTTACAAACATTTTGCTAACAAAGAAAGCGATCTAGAAAGACTAAATCATTAAGGCAAATATAAGTACATTTAGCTTTTAATGAGAATAATGGTATTCAGTTGCTGTGATATCCAATTAGCTTTGATAAACTATATTATTAACATTAAGAAAATTATTGTTTTAATATAAACTTACTAAGGTTTCATTGGCTGTTACTATAAACAGATTTAAATAGTGTGCCCAGCCTCTTGATTCCAGATGAAACATGACGGAAGCCTTCATGACTAGCGTATCCTGACCACTGATTAGTCCGTGTGAACAATCTGTTTCACTGTCTTGTTGATTGTATTTTTTAATAATAATATTCGGGAACTGCTTAAATACACCTGTTTTAAAAAACAAAATTAATTAAACGAGGCTCAATATATGTATAAAATACAGGCGTCTGAAGGTGTTTTTGTAAATCTAGGAAAATAGCTCAATGAAGCAATGCTAATTTTAATTAAACATTTTACAGACTCACTGTATTGACGAGAGGCTCAGTGAGCAGCACTTGGCTACTGAACCCGGGGTCCCGGGTTTGAATACTGGCTAAGAATTGGACATTTTAAGCTTCAATGTAATGACATTAGTTGGGGAAAAACAAAAGAGGCTAGTCGTTGTGTTGGCCACATGATCACAAGGTCTTAATGGGAAACTTAACCTTTTTTGTGTGCTAACAATCGTTCACTTAAACCGCCAAAATACTAGTAGCAAAATAAACCAATGTAAGCGTATTATAATTTAACTTATAAAAGTTGAATAGCGAGACCTGTGTCCAATGCTGTTGTTTTAGTACACTAGGTTTTGAAAAAAATTGAGTAATGTTTGTTTCGTGATTTAGTTTTTCTATTTCATCAAAGTCACTTCGGATAGGACCTCAACGTAGGTAAAGCCGGTCCTGCTGTAGCATCCTGTATGCTTCTGGCGAACTTAAAACAGCTTACGACACTGCCGTCTCATCGCTCTCTCTCTCTCTCTCTCTCCTCTCCTTAACTAATGTTAAAGCCAAACTACTGGCAAACAGCAGATAGTTTGTCAACCAGGAACAGTAGATAAATATCAAAATCAGCCACAATAGCTGCCTCATTAGCATACAGGAGTTCCCTAAATGAGTAACTTCCTAAGCATGGTTTTAGCCCGAAGCCTTTATACATTAAATAGTTCTTCAGAGGATCTTGTAAGGAAAAATCTTCATTTATGTCCTTTGTATGCATAATGCAGTAGACAGGAGAAGAATATGTCAAACAGAGTAGGTGCGAGCACACATCCCTGCTTGACACTACTGCAAGCATCAAAAGGTTCTGTTTGGGCTCCATTACATTTGACAGTACATTAAGTTTCCTCATGAAAACATTCAATGAACCTCAGTAGTATGGGAGGGCAACCTATTTTCCTTAGAAATTTGAAAAGGCCACTTCTGCTGACAATGTCAAAGGCTTTAGTCAGATCAACAAAAAGATGTAAAGAAGTCTGTCTGTCTCTCTCTCTCTCTCTCTCTCTATCTCTCTAAATCTCTCTGGGTAGCGTGGTCGAGAGGCTAAGTGCGGCTTGAGCTTGGCTTGCTTGGCTACATAGAAGGGGGCTCGAGGTTCGACACCCGACTCGGGCATAGTTGTGTTTACTGAGCGCCCAAAGGCAGCACGGGAAACTAACTCCTAGATACCCCCTCCCCCCCATTGGTCCACAAATGAGATTGGACCAAAGCGCTCTAAGCATGCTATCAGCATGAAAGTAGCGCTATATAAAAGCTATAATAATAATTTCTACTGCAGTAGCGGTTGAGAGGATTTTAATGTCTATAGTGGAACTACCACTCCTGAATCAACACTGAGACACTGGGTAGACTTTACAAGGTATCACTTGCAGCCTGAATAGTGCTACTCTAGCAAGGATTTCGACCACTATACTGAGAGAGATCCCCTATAATTGTGACTATAGTTGCGTCACGTATGTCCTGTGGGACATGACCTGTTTCCCAACAGCGGCAGAGGAGAATATAGAGTTCAGTGAGCAGGACTGATTCGTTGACTTTAACTTCTTCCACTATGATAGCATCACTACCTTGAAATTTTCTATTTTTCATCCAGTTAAAGCTCATCTAGGCATTCCAATACTGGAAGATCTGGCAAAGAAGCTAGGACAACATCGTCTACTGTATTCTGTGTGGCAAAGAATTCGAAGTAGTGTTTTGTCCATCGTTCTAGCTGCTTGGTGAATCGATCAATCGCGAATAAGGATTTGTTTCCGGTATTTAATCTAGATATAATATATGTCTATGCAAGTAACCAATTTTACTTCACAAAAACTATAAAAGAAAAATCCGATATTTTAGAGGAGTTTAAATCCCGACATAACCGAATCAGAAACCTCACTGGTAGCAAACTATGCTGAGAATTACTACCTTAGAGCACGTTAAAGGAAGCGAACAGTGAGTTTTAATGTCGCTTGTCTCCGTACAAGGACAACCCCAACGTCAGACACGTACCAGTTTTCTCTCCATCAAATTATTGTCCCAATCGTCTTTCATGCAGAACTCTGCATTTATATTATGTATATTCTATTGTCTCGTCGTTCTTTGTGTGTTACTATTAATATTAAATAGTTTGTAAATGTATATTTATTAAAAAAAAACTTTTTGCTGAAGTGATGTTAAAAATTAGATTTTTCGTTTCCAGAAAAGAAAAAAGTAGCCTATGTAATAGAACTTTGAATGATCTAAATTATCATGATGTCCAAATTTTCATTTTCTCTTTTAGTTGCTGAGATATAAATGGGACAGACGGACAGACATATCACACAAAATTATAAGAGTCTTTTCCTATTTCGGGGGTGCCTAATAAAAAAAAATATTTATACACAAATGAAAAGTCTTGGGGGTGAATGCAAAGCCATGGATTTATTAAGGGATGAAATGTCATTGTATTCTAATTTATTAACAACTTATTTAATTAAATTGTAAGCAAATTATTAAATTACCTTCATTTGCAGGAGTCATTATAAAAAAGAGCAATATGCTGTAAAAGAACTTCATGGTGATAGATCAAATACTGCTCAAATGTAAGAGAGAATATTTAGCAAGATCGTTTAGAAAAACAATTATAATCTAATATTTAGAATATCTAACAAGGGAAAGAAACTATACTTAATTTATTTCTTTGTTCAATCAATTATTAATTAACTGTGCTGGTTACTTAAATTGTTATTATTGTTTTTTTTGCATGGGGGTTGTAAACCTTGACAAAGTGTCTCAAAGACGTGTTGATGGCTGGTGAGGTCTAGTTGTCCTGTGAAGGATTAAAAAAAAGATGTATTTTTATTGTTTTTGTAAAATCTTTGTTTAACTATTAACAACGTTAAAAAAATGTTTCCGAATTTCAATAATTTAATGTTGAAGACGTTATTTTTGTTTTAAGTAAATTGCTTTAAAAATGTATTTTGTAATTACTATGAGTGAGACACAGTGCGTTGCCGATGCATGGAGGATGAATTTCTGTAGCTCAGGAACACCGACAAAAGTTACGTGGCGATAGAAATAAATAAAAGAGTAATCTTTCCAAAACTTTTTGGTCACAATGGTTGAGTTCGTCCCTGCTAAATAGTGACTGGTGAATACTACTTTTTCTCTCAACCCCCCTCTTTTTTGTGAGGTAACTATAATCCGACATGTAGAAATAAAAGAGTAATCTTTCCTTTACTTCTTGGTGTCCCAATTGTTGAGGT
>JADKLZ010071522.1:6920526-6939251 GCA_021533235.1 Biomphalaria straminea | reverse complement strand
GTAAATAAATTTATTTAAAAAAATATCAAGTTTTATTTTTACCGGTTGCTTACATTAAGTCACGCTTTTAACATAAGGTGTATATGTGGGTGCGGGTTGTACCATTTTGTAATACGACTGGCTACGCTTTGTTGTCTCTAGATCTAGATATGGTCTCCAGACAAATGTACATTTTTTATTTGTACTATTAAAAATCATAATGGTTTTCCCCGTGTTGCCAAAGAGCTAGTATTTTTTTTCTCATCGATATACATAAACTGTAAAATATCTAGGAAAATCGTTAGAGCCCTTTTGGAAATCTGCTGTACAGGTTTCTAGATCGAAGTTTCTAGAGGTATTCACTTGAATAGAGGTATTTTAAAATTAATCTGTGGAGGGTAAGGTCCTTGGAAGAGGTGTTGTTGTAAACAGATAGCTGTATTTACTTATTCCTAGAATCCTATAGTCGAACAATTCTTAATCACGACATTTTTGCCCGTAGTAAAAATGGGGGGAAAACAAGTTAAAAAAAAAAACTTTACACGTTTATGACCCGTCAAAAATCGCACATGTTCTATTTATTTTACGTAGGGCCCTTCTTGTGGAGTCTCCGGGGCTTGCTGTCCTTTAATTCCGGCACTGTGGAATTCACAGCTCTCCTTATTGAAAGCATAATACTTTTAATCTCAGGTTCGTGGATTCGAGCATAAGACTCGTATGAATAAAAGGACAAAGAACTCTGAGTTTGTAAAGGAAAATGTATTTTAATTGTAATTACTGAACACACAATACTAGCTGTGCTTCCTTTTTTTTTTCATACCTATTCCGGCTTCCCTTTTTTCCCATACAGCTTTTAACACGCGTTCGAACCACTTCGCATTCACACTACGGTGCTCACCAGCCGTAACAGTCCTCAAGACCTCAGCAGGCAGAGCACAAAATGAATTTCTTATACATTGAGCGAGGAGGAGGAGAAGCGCTGGGGGTTAAGTTTAAGATGCACTGTATTATGATATGTAACAATTATATTCAAGAAATTGATATAGAAAATTGTTTTCTAGCTATTTTAGTGGAAAGCTATTTAAAAAATGTAGGCCTATATTATGAAGTACATTAACAGCAAAACTTATAATATGCATGCGTGTGTCTGACTGCTATTTAAGAATGATAATTTTGATGATATATATTTGACTCACTTTAAATGTAGCAAACATTAAAAACTATATAGTAAAAGAAAAAAAATATATTTTTAAAAATATATGCATTTGTCATTTTAATTTAAATGTATAGAAACATAAAATGAAACTTAAGTTACTTACTTATATGTACGTCTATTGCAATCATGTAGCATATGTACACAGCAATGTTTAGATTACTGACTGTGTTTAGATAATTAGTTATGCATCAATATCGGAAGGCTTCTACTCATCGAAGTAAGGCTATTCTTACAGCTGAATCGTTTGTATTCAATACACCTGTAGGGACATGTTAATGGTATTTTTGCACGAAAAATAAATTTCCTCAAATTAAATATAAATAGACATTACGCTATTTTATAATTATGTTATCAATAAAAAAATATTGATTTTTTTTTTTTACTTTTAACATGTAACTCATGTTTAATGTAGAAAGCACTGAGAAATCAATATATCAAAGTATTACCTCCCTAAATGTGATCTTATTGTAAAGCCACAGTAAAGCCCCATTTATGAAGACATATAAAGCCTTGGTCGATTTATATTGCTTTCCTATACGTGTTTGAAAGCTACATTAGCGCTAGTATATATATATAGCTCCTCCTTCGTGTTCGAAGATGAGCACATTTCTCACTTCCTATGGACTCGAAGATGGCTGTGTAGTCCAATCTTCGCTTTGAAAAGCCGGCCGCAAATGTGACATGGGTGAGTTTTGTCAGTTGCAGGTGGGCCTGCTTTTTCTCTCAGCTTTCTGTTGTTTCGGCGCTCTATCGCACTGGCCACTCTACTTGCTTCAAAACTTGAGACTCCGAGACTCACAGCTTCTCGCCATGCGGAACGATCTTGAGCTAGTGCTTCCCAGCCATGAATGTCGATACCGCATTCCTTGAGAGATCTCTTAAGGGTGTCTTTGTAGCTCTTGTATTGGCCGCCTTGAGAGCGCTTTCCAGTGCATAGCTCTCCATACAGAAGTCTCTTGGGAAGGCGATTTTCTGGCATGCGGACTACATGACCCGCCCATCGTAGTTGGGACCTTTTTACTGTCGCATTGATACTGTGCATGTTGGACAGCTTTAAAATTTCTGTGTCTGGTATGTGGTCAGACCAACGCACCTTATGGATACTCCTTAGACAGCGTAGGTGGAAGGAGTTTAGCTTTTTGGTGTGGCGGGAGTACAAGGTCCATGACTCTGATGCGTATAGGAGTGACGGGAGAACTACAGCACTGTAGTGCTGTACAGCGCTAGTAAATCACGGTTATAGATCTAAAACATAAATAAGAATTGTAGTTTATGAAAATATTGAAGTCAAAAGTGTCCTGTCAACTACTGTCCTATTTTACAAGTTGAGTGGTCATTTAAGGTCATTTGATGTACTGACCAGTTTTCTTCATTCCTAATGTTGGCCTGCCATGCCTACCCTCTCATAGTGTTAGATAGTCCTTTGCTTGAAATTAAAATTAGAAGTAAGATGAAGTCAAGGAATGATTAGAACAAAATCTATCTCTCCCCAATTTATTGGCTTGTCCATGACGATTGTAATTGTTAATGAGGTTCCACTTTCTTTAAATTAATCTTTAAGCCAGGTAAACTCTATTTCATTATTAATTTACTTGACAAGTTATAGAATGATATATTATTATAGAATAAGTAAACTGCTAAGATAAATTACTATCCCTTTTTATACGTCTTATAATTGATTTATAAGAACTGATGTTTAATACAATAATTAGAGGGTATACAGCCATTCATTTAAACTGTATTTCTAACCAGATAATATCATAATTAAATTTACCTTTTTTTTTGGAAAGCACTCCAACGATTATGTAATGAGAATGATATCTCTATAGAGATCTCCCCTTCCCCAGTAGCTAAGGAAACAAGCAAAACAATTTTTAAAAAGCTGATCACACAATTTGTTTTCCGAAAAATAGCTGACGTTTGAATTTGTGATTATTTAACTAGGTGCCCTCACCTGTGCGTTTAGTTAACGTTCAGCATTGATCGATATGATATGATCTTCCTCTACACCTTTATAGTACCAGAGTTTTACAAAGTCTACACAGAATTTTTATAATAAATCAGGTGTAATGAAAGTGCTGCTGTTTTGTGTCTTCTTATGCAGTGCAGTTACTTCTGTAGCTAAAGGTTTGTATAAACTTTAAATGCGTATTAAACAATATAAACATATTTAAAGTCAGTGCAAATATATTTAAATTACTCTACACAATCTATTAACATTATTCATTGTGCCAACAACAACGAATAATGAAACGACGAGTTTGCAACTACTTAAATTTATGATACGTTTTTTTCGAAAATTAGTACATTTTTTGGTCTTGATTTCTTAACTTATTAAGCCCAGACAGATTAAATTTTTCATTTCGCTTGGCAGTGGCAGTGGCGTAGCTAGGGATTATAGGACCATTTTATATGTTCCTGTTTTTTGTCATTCGACAACATGACATAAAATAATGTACTCAACGAAATATACATTACAATATATAAGACATATTACTTAATTGGAACGAAGTAGATAGCATAGGACATATAGAAGTGTAAAAAAAAAGAATAAAAAAAAAAATTTTAGCGAGCATCAAGAGTACAAAGCGTCTGGATCTGATGATGCCATAGAATCAAAAATTATCAAAAAATCAAACAAAGCATTAAGTTTTATTAAAAGAAATTTCTATAAATCAAATAAGAAAAAAAAAAACTAAAATGCAATTTAACCTTGGTTAGGCAAATAATAGAATATGCCTTCTTTGTTTAGGACCCTTCAATTTCTAGAAAACATTAAGAAACTGGAACAAACTCAAAATAAAGCAATGAGATTCGTAACAAACGAATATTCACATTTGACTAGAGTAACACATTTAGTAAAATCACTAATTTAGAAAGCCTTCAGGATAGAAGACTTCAAAGTAGCAATTATACATTCAACTCTGAACCATAATCTTCAAATACAAATTTTTTTTTATAAAATATGCATGACTGAATGTATGACGCGTAGGATGTAATCATCTTCTTTTTTGAAGTAACGTCTGTATTATATAAGATAAGAAGATAAGATATAAGTCTAAATTCTAATTGGTACAGTATATACGCAATATTTAAAATACAAGGTAACAAAATCTGCCGTCGAAGTGGTCCACCCAGGGATGTACAAAAGGTAGGTTTGAATATTATCATAATGAAATTCTATCAAAGTCAATTGACAGAGAAGAATGGAGAAAAAAGGTTAACAGATCTTGTATGGTGCCTCAGCGGTCAAGCAGTCCAAAGGATAGGGGAAAGTGAATGTGAATTTATATGTGAACCTGGTCTAACTGGTGACTTATAATGGATATCTAATTGATCTTTTTTTTTTTTTTTTTTAAAGGTAAAGCTCTTATTCTTCAAAAAAAAAAATCTGTAAATAAAAAAAATCTGTAAAAAAAAAAAATCCCTTTGGTTGAGTTCGCTATAGTGTTTAGGTGGCGCCACAGTTCACCCGATAATATGAAAAATTACTTATTAATTGCTGTTTTAAATTCCGACCAACGTATATGAATACTAAATAGATTTTTTCTCTTTAAAAAAATAGTAAACATTTTGTGTGTGTATATATATATATTATTAGTACAACAGAACTTACATAAATTAAAAATGCAAATGTAAAAATATTTTTTTTGTAACAAAAAAATCTATCCCCTACTAAAGATACCCCCCCCCCCGCGTTTTTTTGGACATTCCTTTGGTGGACTCCTTAAGTGTTTTTCGGGGGGGGGGGGGGCTACAAATTTCGAATTTGTAGCCCCTTCCATCCCCATCAAAGCCACTGTAATTAAGTGTCTTTATTCTTTACCATTGACATATGATAAAACAAATCATGTATTTTTGTCTATCCCTTGATAAGTTTAGTAGAAAATAAATAACAATAATAAAATACCAGTCTTATTTAGAAAGTAAGGAAAGTTTAACTTATATTGGTTTATCTCTTAGATGACACAAATCTAAATTTGTAATAAAATTTCAGTTATCGAAATGTGTACACCTGCTCAAGAAAACAAATCATACAACTTTGACTTCATAGTACGACCAAGCTTGTTTGACCTGTCAGAGTTTCAAATCTTGAAAGATGACCTGGTGGTGTCCATTGGTGATACAGACTTACAATTCATAGACTATTTTAAATCGACTGTTCAAACTGGTGTGTCCAGAGGAAGTGACGGAAGACTGTCTGTTCAACTCACAATTCACAATGTAACACAACGTGATCAAGGAATCTGGAGAACGAGATATTTGCATAATGGTAGATTGCATCTAACTCATGAACTTAACTGTTATCTTAAAACCTTTGGTACGTGATTTTACGTTTTTAACCAAATGTTATCAACTTTTTAAACAATAAAAGACAATATTATTTTTCCAAAGTCCTTTATTGCTACATAAATTGAAAGTAAGACTTTTTTCGAACTTTTTTTTTGTCGGATAATTTAAATAAAACTCTCGTATAGACCTAAATCTTGTAATAATATATCGAATTCTTATGAAAAACTAATTTTCTGAAAGTCACATTGATTTTTAATGTCCTTTGGTTGAATTCTCTTGCATCTCTCTTAAGATAAGGGCTTAACTTATTTGGATTTAAAATACTGTCTTTTTCATTTTGATCTAGTCATCTTTCTTATTTCCTATAGTTTGAATTTACAAAATTGCATGAGGTTCCAGCAGCTAGTCTTAAAACTGTGAATCATCACCTTACTTACATTGAAGCCCTGGTCTCGATTAACTATCGTGAGATTAAATATTCGAGACATTGTCGTTGTACATTTTTAATTTTTGACTTATTAAACTGTAGCTCAGACCTACCCTGAAATTCTTTTACATATACAGGTTAAAACGTTGTATTGCGTAGACACTTTACTCTGACATGGCTTTTTAGTTTTCTCTGTTATGATGTAAATGTTATGAATTGAAAACTATCGAGCAATGAAAATGTATTTAATTCGGTGTTGTTGTTTTTTCACATTTTAAGTGATACCGAAAACTGTGTCGTGTAATAATTACCTACGTGACGGAAGACTACACATACGCTGCATCGCTTTGAAGATGTTTCCAGAAGGTATTTGTGTGGTTCGGCTATCAAACAATAGGGTTAGTATCTAGCATATAGTTATGAAATATCTATAATAACATAAATATTTATTACAGCTAATATAAGAATCCATTGATTTAAAAAAAAAATACAAAAATTGTTATAATTTATAACGAGCCGACCCGCGGTGTAGCATACGCCTCTATTAAGTGACGGAGGAACAATTCCTGAGTGGCAGAGTGGTCCAAATGGGTAGGTTTTGGCTAACGATTGTGCGCATGCCTGAAAAGCGAGGAAGGCGATGGTTAGGGTGGGAGGGGCGGGACGAGGATTAGGGAGTCGGCGTGCTTCCATGGTGTCACGCATGGTTGGGCGATGTAGATAACTTTATATACACATATTTAAAGTTCATTTTAACTTTTCAAAATGACATTTTCCTAATAATATTTATTCGCTATTTATTTCGCTAGGATTCGATAAAGCAGCAAATAACGACAGAGTACAAAAACGAGATGTTATTGGAAGGAAACGACTCATATTTCCGGTCAGCTTGTGTCCTATCTATAGACCTATCCATTCTTAATCAAAAGGACTTGGGCGTTGACATCACAATCTATCCTAACGTCACTAATACATTGGAGGACTTGAACTATGGGACAGTCAATTCATTGCACTACAAACTAATAAGTAAACCTTTATTAAAACTATTTCTTACACATCACCACACATGCGTAGCGCATATAATTGTTGTGTGAAAATAATATTTAACATTTTTAATCGTCAAAACTGGTTTCATTGTGTTTTTGTATGTTACACAAATTACGTGTACTATTACTGGTACTACAAAAAAATGCTACCACGTTATACTATAGATTTAGAGGCCCCTCCACCAAAAGACTGTCTAGAGCTACCAATAAATGCAACTCACGTGCTTTGTGCATATGGAGAGATACTTAATACCGTTACTGAGGCAGCAGACGTGACAGTGAAACAGGACCTTCCATTGGATAAATCAGTGACAGATATTACAACGACGGCTTTAATATCAGAAGGTAAGTATCAAACTGTCTGTGCCCTTTGATTTTTTGCTTGTCTTCATTTTTGATGGAAAAAATGCTCAGTAAATCCATAACAATAAAAACAAGCGACATATATAAAAAAGATATCAAACCATACACCTTATATAAGGGAAAGAAATGCACATGTTCATCCATATCTTAATACTGTAAGATTCCCTTTTGTATATATAATTAAATAATAACCAATAATTAATTAATTGATCAGTTAATTATATATTCATGTTTTTTTAGGGAAAATAAATAATTGTGGAAAGTTTCAACTTGAACCGAGAACGGGAAGTAGGAGAAATAACGTGTTCCCAATTTATACCGGACCGACGGAGAAAGTGCATATAAAAATGATAAATGTTAATGTTATGCAATAAATATAATTTTTAACACATAGACGTGAGTCAAATTTTAGTAGACAAAGTAACGTTTATTTGATGAGCAAAATAGACTGCTTTTTAATAGTTAGAAATCACTGGTTAAATGAGACTGTCATCCTTCATAGTAGTTATATAAACCGCATCACATAAGTATCAAATAGTATATCCTTTAGAATAAGTATATCTGACACTAATACTAATCCTAACACTCACTGTCAAAAAAGACTGTGACAATAAATAATACGTGTTACGCCAAGTCTAGTGGTTTGCAAGTATAATGGTGATTGAGACCTAGCTGTAATCTCCATAATTTTGCACAACTGACATAGACAAAAGCATTGTTTGAAGAATGTTGATTAAAGATTTCACAAAAAAAAAAAACACCTATAAATCAGTCTTCAAAAAGTCTTCAAAAACTCCGAGGTAGAACACCTGCGATTTAGTACAATGTACGCATGTCAAAATACAATTTATGATCTTGTGGCTTTCAAGGAAAGTCGAAACGGAATTCAGGGATCAGTTAAAGAACAATTTAAGAGATAGTGGTAGTAAGGTTTTCTCTTCTTCCCCATACAGTATGTCGAAGTTTTGCTTGAATAGTGAAAAGTGTGAATCTATGAGAGGGGTTCTCAGCCTTTGGTTGTAGATTGACGATTTGCCAGGGATCGCCTAAGACAATCGAGAATATGCATTGTTATTGTTATTCTTCTATCGCCGTGGGTGTGGGTGGTAGCGACAGAAAGGGGATTATAAAAAAGGGGTTGCCGAGCATAAAGGTTGAGACCGCTGATCTCAGAGAGCATGTAAGGTCCTGCACTATTCTTAAAAAAGTAGGTTAAGGTCTAGATAGCAGCCGCAACTGTGGGGCTAGGATAGGGCGTCTAATGTACCCCCAGATATCGCAATATTTTTTTTTCTCTAATGTCTCAGTATTACTAATAAGAATAAAACCACGTCTACACCCTAAGAGATTCTAGCGCTAACTGATTTCTAAGTCTCTAGCAAAACATATCCCAAACGTCACTAGTCCCGTTCACTATGCGTATAATATATATATATATATTATTAGTAGATGAAATTAAATATTACATTACAATTTTTTAAATACATTTTACACAGGTGTCATGGGGAGCTGTGAGATCAAAACAGATGAGGACGTTTTCGTTACATGTTCTGTAAAACACAAAGTTAATCAAAAAGTAGAAAGCCAGCTAATTATACAAAATGAAATGGTACGGAACAATATTAGTAAACATAAAAATTCAATAAGATTACAAAGAGAGTTTGTGTGATACACAAACTCAGAGGCGGCCCCCGTCGTAGTCGGATCCCTGTCAGATCCACCTATTCGCAAGATGTTTCGGATGTTCCTTCTAAGTTGAAAATAATTAACTTCTCGCTGGACGACAGAGGATGTCGAGCAGGGTATAAACCTGCCTTATCTTGATGTTTGCGCACTAGACTTTAGTTCGGATTTATCGTTGGTCCCTGGCTCAATTCCTTAAACTAACGCAATATTTCTGAAAGAACAGTAAAGGTTAAATCATATTTTCAAAAGCCTTTAGTGTTTTTTTTTTATCTAACCGTGACGGACAGACCAACCAAAGACAAAACGCACACAAATATACTTCTTTCATTCTAATGGGGGCACTAAACATTTTTTTTTTAATCTGATTTTTTTTTTTAAAAATAAGGAAATTAGTTTAGAATCATGTCATTGCCGGGCTTTACGCTGATACACGAAAGTTGCTACTAATAGTTCATTTTAAAAAATGTGCGTGATATCTTCTTATTAGGAGCATTTCTTATAGTAACATTTCTTCGCTTACATTTACTTAATTGTTTTAGAATTGGTGTTTTGTTATTTAAAAATTGCTTGCATAATTAATTTTATAAATTAAACGGTTTGCTTATAGAAAACTAAAAGTAGCCGTTGCACCTAAACTTTTCAAGCCGCATCTAATGGTGTAAAAATATGTTTCGTATCTCTTCTAGTTTTGGCGCCCTGAGTGTGACAGACGGACAGACGGACAGACGGACATGTTGCACAAACCTAATAGCGGCATTTCCCCTTACGGGGCCGCTAAAAATAATAATTTGAATACGTCAACAAAAAATACAGAAAACCCTTAAAAAAAAAAACAAAGCTTAATTTAGGGGAAGAACTCCGTCCTTAAATCTTTCTCTGTGTAATTTGCATGATGTAATTGTGGATATTATTTATTTGTGTTTCACAAACCTGTTATGATTTAACTTCAATTACTTTTTTGTATGTTATCAGGAAATGTTATCTTATGTATATAATTATAGAAAAAACGCATGCTCTTTTTATCTAACACAAATAAATGTTTATAAAACTAAAAATTAATTAAATTTCATTGGGTCTAAACAACGTTGGTGTCGTCAGTCAGGAGAGAAAGAAGTAAGACTATATCTGCCAATAAATATTATGTCACTTATTCGATATGAAACACAATAACACCTAGTCGGGATTTTCTTTTATTGATTAATTTTTAGATCTTTTTTATCAGATAGCCTACAATAATTGTTTAAAACATGAACTTTATCCGAGAATGCTGAGGGAGAAATAGCGTTAAGAATGATTTAAAGATACTAAACCCAGCAAATTTAGACATCTATGTGAATATCGAAGTATTAGTTTCCCTCGTTTCTATTTAAAAAAAAATAATAATAAATTTACCAGTACTTATTTGTTTATTTGCTTTTTTTTTTATTATTAATACATGTCTTGCCTACATCAATGAATAAATGTGCAAAATTTCAGCTTGATCCGAGAATGTGTTTGGGAGAAATATTTTATCAGACAAGCAGACAGACAAACAGATTTGATATATGCTTTGTAAAAACATATTTCGTTTTCACATTAATTATTCTTGATTTTTCTAAATACATCAATAACGACACTTTTATTTTCATTTTTGTATAAAGCAACAGGATGTAGAATTTTTAACAGCGGAAGAAACATCAACATTCTTCAATTCTGACTCGTTTGAAGACGATCAAAATATCTATATGACTTATTACATATTTCGCTTACCCCAGGCTCTGATAAACTCAGATCTTACAACTTTAACTGTTCGACTAACGACTGTGGAAGATTGGAAAACGTTTGTCAAAAACATTACATTAGTACACAAGTCAGGTCAGATCAGATTTAGATGTTATACATATATACGTATCGACATTTGGAGGCACTGTAGCTCAGCGATAAAGCGTTTGACTTAAGAACCGAGAATTCCAGGTTTTAATCCTGGTGAAGAGTGGGATTTTAAATTTAGGAATGTTTGGGCGCCTCTGAGGCCACCCCCATCTTTAATGGATACCTGATATTAGTTTGAAACAAAGTAACGGTGGTTTGACGTTGTGCTGGCCACATGATACCCTCGTAAACCGTGATCCCGTGAAACAGATGACTTTTACATCATCTGTCCAATATATCACAAGGTCTGAAAGTAAATATATAAATATATATTTATATCGATAGATAGATAGATAGATAGATAAATAGATATATAGATAGATAGATATGAATATATAAGATAGAGATATAGATAGTCTTATAGATAGATATAGTCTTATAAATAGATATAGTGTTATAGATAGATAGCTAGAAAGATAGATATATAGATATAGATATATTAAGCTGGTTAAACAGAGCACACAATATAATTGATATAGTCTCTTTAATAAAATATTTCCCTTTAGTTTTGTCTAATTTATATACTAGGTCACATTGTTATTTTTTCTGTTTTGTCAGAAAAAACAACTCTTCAAACACATGATTCAATCAATCTGATAACTTTTTCCAGCATAATAATAGTTTTGTGCTGTGTAATTGGATGTAGTGTATTTGGTAGGTAATCCAATAACATTTTTATAACTATAGTATAACATATGATGTACATTTTACTATAACTTTAATATTTTCAAAATTACTTTCACCATAATTGTAACATAATTTTGCAATATATTGTTCTTTAAACATTTAATAAAAGTAGTAAACACACAGAGTAACTACTAATTGGTATTAATGGTACTGTAAATTTTAATCTAATTTTTTCTACATATCTATAAACCTAAAAATCTAAGAATCCTGAATAATTTTTTTGTTTTGCTTTTTCCCCAGTTTTCTGTAAAAAGTTTCGTAAATTAAACAATGACAAAGTCACTAAATTATATGAAGAAATTGTTGACATATAGCCTACCATATGCCAAATCTTATCGCTAGAAGATACTAATACTGAACACTGAAGAACCCTTCGTCAATAGCAGCATTAAAATCAAAAATCATTTTCTGTATCCTAGACCACTACAGTAGCCAGAATCTCCTACATTAAAATGATTAATTATATACTGTTATGGTTTCGTCATATGTTAAAAAATATGTTTTTGCATAATTTGATTAATTAAACCTATTTTATAAATAGGTTAATATCACATGTTTATTTTATCATGTCTTATTAGTAGGAATCATATCAAATGTTAGTTTATTGAAATTATAGTCTACACTTTTGTATGGTTGTCATTAATTACCATAGGTTCTTTTTAGATATTTTGCTATGAGTAAAACATTTATAGATATTAGCGTGGTAAGGGTAGGGGAAACACTTTTAGACTATTCTTTATTAGCGATTCAAATCTAATGATGTTATAATGGAATGTTATGTATGAGTACCCTATCAAAAATCTAGATAAAAAAGGTTGGAAAATGTTGTTGCTATAGCAACGGCGGCCATTTTGTTTTGTAAACATACTCTTATATAAAAGCTAGCTACTTTTGCATTTCTTATTATTTTCTTGTGAAAATTCGCAGTGTTGTACGAAAATAAAATTGCAATTGTAGTATCAGATTACTTCCCTTGTTATTTTTTAAATACGTTTTTAGGATTTTTTTCCTGTCCGGTAAAAACAGACAAGTGTTGTTTTTTACAAGAAAAGTTCAAATATTTTCAATATTTTAATATAATTTTAATAATTATAGGAGCGACTATCCGGTACACCCCTAATATTAATATTTATTTACTAAGTGTATTCTACTATTTTTAATTTTATAATACCCAGAAATAAAAACAACTTGCTAGATATGTTTATCAGTTGCTGATATTTATATATTGGTAGCTAGCGACTCTGACATAAGAGCATGATTAGATATCTGTCAATTATACACGTCTCAATACGTCTGCTTGGGCGGAGAAATTTGAATACTTTACATCCATTATATTACTTATGGACATTTTCTACCACAATTTATTTTTTACATCATAAGAACCTTCTTCATTGTTTTATATCCGTTGCACTATTCCTGAACTAGCTAACAATAAAAATATTTTTCCATTACTGAACCTTAAGAATCAACAATTTATAGGCCATAGAATCAATTCTGGGTGGGGTGCCACAAGGCTAAGGATAATGTTTCGGCCTAATTTTAACGCAGTCCAAAAGAGGTAGGCATCGTAGTTAAAACGGAGGCATTAGAATACAACCGCGCAAAAGCTAATCTGACTTCCGCCTAGGAGGTTCCACTGTGTTCGACGTTCGACTAATCCTATGATTAGTGAGAAATGCAGTATTTCCCGTGGCTACAGATACAGGGCAACTATAACCATTGTCCGTAGGTGGTCGATTTAGATTTTCTTTTCGACATCTGCGTCTGTCATCGGTAATTGTGTTAAATAATACTTTGTAGGCTTCTTATACCTTATACAATGTTGGTTCAGTAAGAATGGCAAAGTAGCTACGGGAAATACTGCATTCCTCATTTATCTTATGCTGTTAGTCCGTCCGTGTGTCATTTTTTCTTGATAATTTGTCATCTCTCTTTAACACATCATGTGGTCTCGACTTTGGCATAGGTCAGCAATCAGCTGTCTCTAGGTACTCAGTTCTAGGTAAGTTTCTCCAACTGTTCCCAAAATTTAGATTTCGAAAGAACATAACCATTTATAGTGAGTTTTTTTTTTAAATTCGTATTTTTATTACATAAAATTAAACTGCTGATACACTGATAGGCTTAACATAATTTATGTAAAACCTACAATCTCGTGTAGCATATATACTTGTCATTTTACGTAAAACAAGTTATGAGACAGCTGTTGAAAATAAAACTTTACATTGATGTGTTACACAATAACTTAAATCACAATAATTCAAAACTGAATTCTAAACTTTTTTTGCACTCTCTAGCGACACAAAAAACGCAAAATTTCGTTCTTATTGTATTATCATTTGATATAAAATTTGGTGATTTCAACATATATGGCCTAAACAAGTTTTGTTATTGCGCATGTGTAGACATTCAACATTATTGATACAGAAAAGAATCCATGTTATGTATTTTAGAGATGTCTGCAAGTTGGTCTGGTTTATTTAGCGATGAACCTGTAGGTAGAAATAATACTCAAGTAAGTTGTATCAATTAGTACAATGATATAATAATATCTATTTACAATGTCTACTTTACTATTTATGATTTTACATTACAAAGAAAAGAAAAGAACTTAATAGATATGTATAATTAGTTGTTGAAATGTACCTATTTATAGCTAGCGACTCAGGCAGAAGAACAAAAGTCGATATCTTTAAACTGTACACACAAAATACGTACGCCTTAGTGAAGATATTTAAATGCATTACAACCATTATATTGTTACGACCTCGCCATTGCGCATCGCAAGTCTGGCTAGCGCACCTATAGTGAACGGACTATAACAGCATGTTTACAAGAGAGTAACGATTTCCGCCCAAGGCTAGAAGTGGAAATAAAGACACTGTAGTTTAATGGAGATGTTATATGTGTACCTGTGATGTCTTATCAATAAACATATGTCTCGTTGAGTTTGCCCTGTCACTTATATTATTACAATATCATAAAATTACATTATTCTAACACAGCACACCACAACACTCTGCCTTCATTGTTTACCTGCCCGTTGCGCTGTTCCTGAACTGGTTAACAATAACAAGATTGCCCTTGTGCTGAATCTTTTAAAATAAAATATACGAAATTCAAGGCAATAGAATTGATTCTGGGGTGCCATAAAGTCAAGGATAATGTTGTTTTTGCCTTATTTTAATGTAGTCCAAAAGAAGTAAGCATCGTAGTTGAGACAGGCGCAGGAGAATACAAACGTGCAAAAGTCAATCTGACAACCACCTAGGAGGTTTGACTGTTCCACTTCGGATTGTTCCACCCGAGAGTTCGCCTTTTGAATGTATTCATTGTATTTAGAAAAAAAACAAAAAAAAAACTGTTGTCTTAACCTAAAACCTGTTGAAATGGCAGTGGCGTCGCTATGGCGGAAAGATGGGGAGTGAGAATTTTCCCTCCCCCCATTCCGTGCCCCACTAGAGGGACGTCCCGAAATGTGTGTTCAATTTTTTTTTTACATCATATATTAAATACTACTTCATTATCTCATGACTTGATGTCGGAAGTTAAAATTCAGGTCAAGCGCACACCCCAGGCCACCAAATGATGGCCAATTCCTAGCTACGAAACTGTGCAAAGGAGTTGGCTATAACAGAAAGGAAGAATATTTCAAGGGATCATTATGATGGCAGTTAGCGTACAAGACAAGATGCACAAGTGTTGACTTACATTCCATTCATTATCAAAATTGAATTTCACTTTCATTGAGATCAGTCTGTTAGAAAACAAATAAAATATGTTAAATTTCAACACTTAAATTATCACTTATATGTTCAATTATTACATTTTGTTATTAATATAAAGTATAAGGGACACAAACTACGGTTACACCATAGATAATGCATACGTAATGACGACTATTGAAAAAGGCTTCTTCGGTTTAAGTCATGGGCGTGGAGACGAAAGGTCCAGAAGAGATCTGAATGGAAGGATGTTTGCAAGCAGGCCAGAGCCATTCAAGGGCTGTAGCCCCACTGGGATGAATGGATGGATGGTTTAAGTTATTAACAATTCTATTTCTACTCGATTCTATATATAAATACTTAATTAAAGAATCCATTAGAAAATACAATATCTGAAATTATGTTTGTAGACGTATTGTAGACAGTCGTTAACCTGTAGGAATAAACTCCTGGTACACAATCGGCTGAGTGGTTAAGCATTTGTCTTCGGAACCTCGCGTCTCGGGTTCAAATACTGATAAAGACTGGGATTTTCAATTTTCAGATGTTTAAGGCGCCTCTGACTCCACCCAGCTTTAATGGGTACCTGACATTAGTTGCGGAAAAGTAAACGCGGTTAGTCGTTGTTTTTGCCACATGACACCCTCGTTAACAGTAGGTCACATAAACAGATGAAATTTAAATCTACCTTAAAGGTCAAAAAGGGAAAAAAAAAGTTTGTTGCAACCATATTTAAGTTTTTGTATCAAACTAAATAATATGCATTAAATGGTAAGATGAGCTAGTCTATATTCAACTCTACCTAACACACAGAGGCAACACAGATGTCTATTTCATTCATTATACTTACATCTAGTCTACGCACTTCACTTCTAAATTCACTGTTTGCACTGATCATAACAAGAAACATTGCGATGTAGACCATATAAACTAACAGCTTCATAGTTCTGTTCAAAGAGACATTTCTTTTAGCATATTAAAGCAAAACATTTCGAAATATAAGAGAGGCCCAAAAGTATCTTTACAGTTATGACTGGGACTATTTGTTTGAAAATAAGACACTAGAGAAGTGGGTAAATTGTTATGCCTGTCAAACATAAACATAAACAATGTCCTCTTTCAAGATTGCAACATTCTTCAAATTTCTCCATGAAACTCTGACGCACAGTCCGGCACTTTAAGCCTACTTTTGGGCCATCATCAACATAGATACATTTTTGGATTGCTATCCAAATAAAGTAATTCATTTAAAATCAGAATAATAGTACAACAGAATGAGAAATCCTATGTTCCGGAAGCTAAAAGTCGAAAAGAGTGAAACCAGCCCAAAGGCAGCACGAAAATCCAACCCCTAGATACCCCATCCCCCACGGGTCCACAAATGAGATTGGACCAAAGCGCTCTGAGCATGCTATAAGCATGAAAGTAGCGCTATATAAAAGCTATAATAATCTAATAACAGAATGAGACAAAAAAAGTCGAAGCGAGCAAAACCTGCCCTTGTGGAGCATCACCAGAGAATGCTGACCATGTCCGTCAAAGATGCATACTATATCAAGAGGCCCGAAACAAGAATCTGGTTCCAAAAGTCTCATATAAAAGAAAAACTATACGAAGAAACCACTGCGCGGTTAATCTTAGATAGATTGCTGAAGATTACTGATCTGAACCCTCTGACATGTAAAACGAGAACGAAGAAGAAGAATAGTTAAGCACAACGTTAAACCCCTATAACGAAAATAAATAGCGTATACCAGTAGAGTTGTAAATATTGGATAACAATTTATTATATAAAATTAACTCACAATGAATGTAATCACAAGCTGTTTTTATATTTCTCTTTATGTATCTTCTGACAAGTTTCAATGCATCCTGGCAGTTTTGATCTACTTTATATAGACTCTATTAGCTTGCACGTAATTATACATTCTTATTTGTAATTATAAATGCTGATTTTAAATAGGACCACATCAAATTGTTCATTTATAATGATTATCTGTATATTCTAATGATATAACCAAATAACGTCAAATCTAGGTCATGTAAGGGGACTTCAAATGTAAAATGTGATGTTTATGAGCATAAGATAATACAGTGTCGTACATTGTTCTGTGCTAATACTCAAAGCCAGACAGCGTTGCTAACACTAAATTATAATATATAAATTAAACATAAATAATAAATGTCAACAGATTATTTGTTTTATGACCATTGCATTCTGCATCTGGGTAAAGCAAGACAACTTTATGAGAATTTTGGATGAAAGAAAACAAAATGATTATCTATTCTTTATACTGCAATAAAACAAAACACTAAGTTTTAATTAATATAGTGGTCTTATGTGCAGTGCCATAAAAAGTCGCCTTCAGCAAAACACAAATGGAAAATGTATAGTATCCACTGTCGAGGACAGACGCAGACGCAAAATAAAAATCGTTAATTAATCATCGGCGGACAATGTTTGCACTGGCGAGATAAGTAGGTCACAGCTGGGTCTTTGTAACCACAAGAAATACTGCATATCCTCATTAATCTTCGGACTGGAATGCAAGCCTTATTATGTAGAGTTAAAGGAAATATTGATCAATGCCAGGTGGTGGGCTTTACCTCTTTGGGGGGCTCTTGCATTTTGCGTAATATTTAATATTTGATGTAAACAAAAATTTCGAACACTCATTTGGGGACCCACTCAAACAGGGGCCCGCGGGGATTTTCAAATTGTCCCCCTCCTGCAACCCTAGCTACGCCACTGAAATAGCAGAGTTCTTTTATTGCACTCAAATTGTCCCACTCCTGCAACCCTAGCTACGCCACTGAAATAGCAGAGTTCTTTTATTGCACTTACATCTTGTCTACGTAACAAATCACGTACAATGATTTTGAGATGTGACTGTAGCAAGAAACATCACCAGGAAGACAATACAAACCAACAGCTTCATCATTCTGTTAATAGAAACATACACTTTTCTTTAACAGTTGAATTCTATAATACACATGTAGTAGTCATGTACACATGTAGTAGTCATGTACATATGTCTTAGTCATGTACATCTGTAGTAGTCATGTAAATATGTCTTAGTCATGTACATATGTGGTAGTCATGTACATCTGTAGTAGCCATGTACATATGTCTTAGTCATGTACATCTGTAGTAGCCATGTACATCTGTAGTAGCCATGTACATCTGTAGTAGCCATGTACATATGTAGTAGTCATTTACATATGCAGTAGTCAGACAAACCATTCCATGCTCTGATAGCGCTAGGAAAGAAAAAGTATTTGTAAAAATTTGTCCTAGCATATGGATAGAGGTATGTTCCTTTATCTTTGTGTCTTTTTTAGTATTGTTACATCTCCAGTGGCGAACGCAAATGTGTTTACGTGTGAGACCC
>JADKLZ010071522.1:6895532-6907605 GCA_021533235.1 Biomphalaria straminea | reverse complement strand
GTGGTATTGTTATACCAGATAGATAAAAGGTCTACAATACCCAGAAAAAACGAAAGTGGTATTGTCATTATACTTACGTCCTGTCTACGTAACAAATCACGGAAACTGTGTCTGTGAGATGTGACTGTAGCAAGAAACATCGCCAGGTAGACCATACAAACCAACAGCTTCATCATTCTGTTAATAGATACATACATTTTTCTTTGAAAGTAGACACGCTATAATACACATGTAGTAGTCATGTACATTTGTATATTGTTGGATTACCAACAAGAAAAATAACATTACCAAAAATAGAACAATTAATAGTACAATAGGTAAAATATACTGCATGTAAAAGTAGGTTTTTAGCTTCAAAAACAAAAAAATTCAAAAAATAAATTTGAATAAAAGACAGTGCCTCCATTACACAACTTAAAATAAAATTTAAAAAAAAAAAATCGCTCAAGTCGGGTATCCGGGTGTCGAGCTTGTACTTCAGCACAGTCAGTTTGATGTCTCAACCCGCTAATCATTGAGCTTAATCTACAATTGTTTAAATTTTTAAAACTATTTATTGGTACGTTCATTAGGCTATATATACGTATATAACTAGATCTACCTAAACTTTTGATTTAGAACTCGATCTAGTCTAGATCTAGATCTACACCTAGATCTAAAATATAGATGCAGGAGGCCTAATCTAGGTTAGATTGATGTAAAAATATCAGCAAAGCTTTGATAAACTGAGAGCGACTTGACAATTTAATAAAAAAACTTGGTTTTCGATACACTACGCCTAACAACGCAATGTTTTATAGCCAAATGTAAATGTATGTTTTTTCACTTTGAAAAATTAAAACTGTCAAACCAGAGTTTTCCTGTACGGTCAACAAGCTAGCAATTCTTTTCTCTACGATAGACATCAACAGTGCAATTAATAGGAAAATTGTTGTAGCTGTTGTTGAGATTCGTGTCTGGATTTCAGGTTCTTCCCTCCACCAAACCTTCAATCCATGAAGTTGTAACTCGAATAGAGGCATCATAATACAAAATTGAAGACCATAGAAGATATCGAAAAAGTTCTTACAACGATTGTAAAGACATTTTGTGTTCTTCTCTATTTATCCTTCAACAAGTTTTGCAGTCTGGAAGTTTGGGTTTTACTTTATATAGATTATATTAAATTGAACTTTATCATACAACCTCATTTGTATTGTAAATTATGATATTAAATAAATTGGTTTGTTCATTAATAAACACGCACATACAAACGTTATGACATATCCAAGTAACGTCAAAATCTAGGTCATGTAAGGAGACTTGAATTAGTAAACGCAATGTAATAGACAGCTGTCTATTGTTCTGTATAATTATTCAGTGCATTACAAGCTATAAATTACATTATATAAATTATACATAAGTAATACTTGCTGACTGATCATTCACTTAATAACTCCTGCATCGTGTATCTGTCTGTAAAGAAAGACAACTTCATGACAAAGAGAGATCGGCAACTGTTATAAACCTATTGTAAGCGCATAAGTTAGTGGCTATACGGTCGTGTGACATGCGCGCTGGGCGATGTTCAGTTGTTACGATAGTCTCGAGCTCATACCCCGCCCGCTGCCATCACCCGTCTTCCTGCGGGAGGTTTGGACAAGGTGGTAGATCACCTTCAAATTAGTAGAATTATTTGAAACAAGTAAAAAAAAACAACATTTTACTGATTTTACAAACAAAATATTTTTGTAAAAATTTCGGTGCATTCCTTCTAAACCACCCTGTATGTTGCTACTGTTATGGAACGATTAGGAATTAATTATTTGTTTCGGATGTGGGGGAAGCTTTGTCTAAGTGACAATGATGTGACTAGTAAAACATGAATAGGGTTTTAGAGACGGAACGAAATATCAGTCAACGTAAACGAAATACTCTACGACCATAGACATATATAAATATAGACTGGAAAAAGGAAGTAACTTCATGTAACTTGAAAACATGTATATCTATTCGGATTTCCAAATTATGTATGTATTACAGATCGCATGATCTTCAGTCTTGGAGATTAAACAAAATTTTTAGACATAAAATAAGGTACACACAATTTCGATTCACAAAGTTTCACTCCATAAAACTCTCTTATTGGCCAGTCTATATTTATGTCTATGTCTAGGACGTAGAGATGATAAGTAGCATTTTATGAATGTATTGAGTTGGCTGACACTCGACGGTTCCTGTAATTGCTATTAATCTTGTTGGACATTCAGTATCAGCGTTGACTATTTTTTATTTAATATATCGGCATTTAGCCGGTGTTATTGGATTTAGTATTCAGCTAAGTGTTGACTTATTTTGGTTTCTTTGAATAAGACACCTCAAAGGCGCCTAACAGAACATAAATTAAAAGGTTTATTTTTATTCTCAGGAAAATATTGATTAACATTTCTGTGGATTTAACATTACTAGTCGACCGGCGGCATACGCCGCTATTTTGCAGGGCAGGCCTTAGGCACTGCAACATATGCGACCGCAGTGGGTCCTGCACTTTCTTTGGACCCGTGCTAAATTTTAGGTGTATAAATTATTAAATTGAACCATTTTATAGCATGATTTAACAGATTTGTTATTAAATGCTATGCCGCCGGTCGAAAACGTCCTGTAATTTTCCGGACATAATTAAAATCTTTTTAAAGTAAAAAAAAGCTATGCTATTTTGTAAATGAAAATAAAACTATATTTGCGAAGAGAAGTTCTATAATCTTCTTAGAGTTGAATTCAAGTTTTAGATCTAGAACTAGATCTAGGAATAGAGAGATGAGTTACCTTTCGTAATCATGTCTAATGTACGAATGTGCGTAATTAAAGTACTTTCTAAAGTAAAATCTGAGAGTATACTCTATCTGTGTATTGTTGTTGTTCTAGTTTCAATAGTCTTACGACACAATGATCTGGAAATACTTTTAATATTATGAGAATAATCTGAGAAGAAGAGAATAATCATAGACATATATATATAGACTGGCCGATGAAGAACAAATTATTATTGGAAAAATTTGGGCAAACATTGATTTAGTTATACAGCAGTTATGAGCAGTATAAAAGTAAAAGTATTTATAGCTTGTTTTTTTAGTCATAGCCTATGTAATTAATAGAACCCTTTCTGTATTATTATATTTGTAATCTTTCCTACTAAATCTATGTCAGGCGGGCATAATGATTATCTTCCCAACTATTAATTTAACTAGCTTCTAAGTCTAGATCTAGATTAAGCCAAAGACATTGAACACATGTCGGCATTAGTTAGTGTTTAGAGATCGGATAGGATAGACGATAGACTCGGATAGACTGACTGACTTACTGTGTAAAAATATTCACTTTATTGATGCAAAATGATTTTTCAAACTTTAGGATTTATCCCTTGGCCGCATTGGTCTATCGTTCTACGATCGTTAGAGCACGCTCTGCTCATTTTCTTTTACTTTTTTGACTAAAAACTAATTCTAAATATTTGAATCGATAAGACGACCGCCATACATAAAGAAGCCATGTCAACAATAAATAGATCCACATCACAAGCCTATATATATTTTCCTATGTCTTTCATTATGAAATTGTTGATATGGTGCGCATAGGTGCATGCGTAGCCTAAAAAGGCAAAATATTAGGAATAATGAAGTTTTGTACTTTTCAAAACTAAAGATCATTGTTATAGATATGCTGAAATGTGCGTCCTAGAATTTATAGCTCATTTGCCACCAATTTTTTCTAACGTAGATGTGGACGTAAAACATATTTGACTCTTCCCAAATGAAAATAAGATCCTGTTTCCAGTCTATATTTATTTATGTCTATGAAAATAATATAAACACCACTTTCATTCACAAAATAGTGCGGATTGGGATGCACCAATTTCCATTCACACCGTGTGCTGCGCCATGGGATCTTCCTTATTTACTTGTTGCTTGTTGTTGTTTTCTATTCAAAACTTTTTGGATCAAATCAGCGTATCGACTATTCTGTTCTGTTAACATTGTTAGCTTCACTTTAAAATCTCGATTTCTGTCGTCATATTCTTAGATTCCAAGTATGTGCCCTTTTTTACGTGTACGTTTTATTTTAACTCTTTCTCTCCGAACTGCCGATACCAACGTTGATTCCACCAGAATGTGGTAAGCAATTACTGAGAGAAAGAGTTAATGAATCATATTTTGTCTACGTCAATGAATAAGTGTGTAAAGTTTTAGCTTGATCCGAGAATATTTGTCGGAGAAATAAAGTGTACACTTTTTTACCAGACAGACAGGCAAAGTGAGTAGATATAAGTAAATATAATCGCAAAAATGTATTGTTGTTGGTCTCGATAAGTGATTCTCAAAGTGGTCTATATAGACCTTCAGGGGCCTACGAAGACTTCCAAGGGGGTCTACGAAACTGAAAAAGTAAATTGGAGGTCTATGAGATGTCCATCGGGGTCTACGATAATGGATTTCTGTTAAGCAAGTCATGACTTTAATTTTTGCAACTCGTTTCAAACGCTTATAAATGATACATACCTTAGATATAAATATTTATCCCGCTATTGAAATGTAAAATTGTTGTATTTAATTTCAATACTTATTTAAATAGTTAATTTTGTCTACTATTACATGCAACTAATGTTACCAAAAAGAAAACTAGATTTTACAGCGTTGATTATTTATTTCCTTATTATATAAGCGATTGTGTAAGTGTTTTTTATGACCATAGGAATCAATTACCCGAGAAGATTATCTGAGACAATGCCCCCCTGATGAAAAGATAAAAGTGTAAAAAATTACGAAAACTCAAAAGATAAAAGTTCAGAATAGATCTACAAAATATCTCTTCAACATCATATAGAGAAGATGATGGTTTGTGAGCGTCTTACAAGATCTCTTTACCATTAGCCAAATACGGATAGCACTATAGATAAAACATTGATTTTAACAGCCGTTAAAGTAGTTTTAAAAACTGCTTAAGACAAACCTACAATTGATATTATGAAACGAATTTCTGTAAACAGCAATACATTAATAGTTTATTTGATAGAACATTTTAAGGGCACATCGGTGGGATGAGTTGTAGCATTAAAGCCTTAAACTGCCTAATGTTCATCAGCTCCATAGTTTTCTTCAGGCCTGACCAACGAAACCTTTCCGATGTTTTAGTTTAACTGCAATGCAGAAGTGGTTTCAATTCTGTTTTCCTTTGGCTTAGTGGGCTGCAAGCCAAGGCTAATGAGTCGAATCCCTCGAACCCGAAGCCTACTGGTTTAGGCGCTAGTTACTCGCCTTTGACCCTGTTCATGAAAACAGTTCCGCGTGTCCAATATCTGAGACAGACGTGAAAGATCAAGAAATGCACGAGAAACTGCTGATTGAGAAAACATTAACAATGATGCTTAAGGCCAGTGGCGTAGCTAGGGTGGGGGAAGGAAGGGGGAGAATTTGAAAATCCCCCTGAAGCCCAAAAATTAGTTGTTTTTTTTACATTAAAATTAAATATTTCGCAAAATGCAGGGTCCCAAAAGAGGTCAAGCCCCGGGGACCCCAACCGATGAAAAATTCCTAGCTACGCCTCTGCTTAAGGCAAATTAATGAATTAAAATTTAATGTTTGAAGAACTACTTCACATAACAACTTATTCATGTATGAAGCATATTAACCGTAGTATCGGATGATGAACATTAACACACACACACACACAAAAACATTTCCAGTGTGTTTAATTATTCCACCAATACATATTAATTATTATTTTGATTAGTTTAAATTTCATTTTTTTTTCAGTAAAAAAAGATAGATCTCTATAAGTTGACTATAACTAAAGGCGTAGCTTTAATTTACTTTTTCAATTTTCGACTTACTACAGTTAGAAATTAGTTTTTAAAAAATGGAGTTGAATCTGTAAAAATTAAATATAAGTTAGGCAGAAAACAAGGCAAGTGGTCTATGAGACAAAAAGTTTGGGAACCACTGGTCTAGATTTATTACAAATTTAATAAAATGATTTAATTTAAATCCATGATCCATTCTAATTGATACAACAACACTTTGTATAGGCTTTTTTTTTTTAAAGTTGTTTTTTTCCTCATTTGAAGAACTGGTTTCGTTGTAACTAAAACTAAACTGCTTATACGTTGATGTTTGTAAAGTTATCTCTGACAACCTGTCATTACAATGTATACTGACCTCTCTACGTCATACAATCGTGTGTGACAACTGTAGGGAATAGAAAGATATGTTGGATGATGTACACATTGATTGAGAACACACAAATTAAATACAGCATCAATGACTGATTTCCATTTTCTCTCGAGACCAAAAAAACTTACGCAGTATTGTCTACTCATTTTATTATATTTAGATTAAATATTTCGTATCTCATCATATCTGGCCTGAACAAGGTTTGTGTTTTGGAACAGGTGGAGACGTTCAACAATATTGATACACAAAAAAAAAAGAAAAATCTGTATTATGTATTTTACAGATCTCTGCAAGTAGTTCTAGTCTATTGAGCGAAATTCCTGTAGGTAGAAATTATATTCAAGTAAATGTTAGCAATTAGCACAATGATTAATAACATTTATTAACAAGTGTATTTTACTCAGAATTGCTTCTAAATATGATAATACCGTATGCTTAATAAATAAATATGAAATCTTAAAAAGTTGACAGAAAATACTTATTGACATAATACTTCATAGATGTGCATTTTTTTTTCAAATTATTATTACATTTATATCTAGATCTAGAGTTGGCCTCTATTTAGTCTAATTTAGATTGTCGTAAAATTTATAATGAACACGTTGACTTACACTTTCAAAACTCGCTTCACCTTCAGAAAGATCAGTCTGTTACAAAAGAAACAAAATATTGTAATTTTCAACACCTAAATTATATAATTTAAATTTTCATTACTTTTATTTGTTTATTAATAAACACAAATAATCACAATGCATTCGCCACATGATGAGACTATACCAACTAGAGTCTAAATAATAGTTTACATTGGGCTAGTGAATTTGTTTATTGGGATATAAACAGTACGCACCACAGTAATCAATCGCATAGTCCGATGTCTTTCCTTAGTAAAGGTGGTTGATCGTTGTGCTTGCCACATGCTACACTCATTAAACTTGACAACAAATCATCTTTCTTAGAAATCGCAACGCCAGAGGTGGGAAATTTACTTTTTTTTTTTAAAGAGTATTATGTACATTTACATTGAAATTGTTTTCTAAGTTATTTCCCTTTCTGAATCAAGACATATGAAAGGTTACCTAGAAATAAGAGTTTGTATTTAGTGGCGTATCCAGAAATCTGCCATCATTTTGGGGCCACAGCATTCGTGTAATATTTAATGTTTAACTCTTTCTCTCCGAACTGACGATACCAACGTTGATTTCATCAGAATGTGGTAAATAATTAAGGAGAGAAAGAGTTAATGTACATAAAATTTCTAACACTCGTTTGGGGCCCCACTCAAGCAGGGTCCGCGGCGATTTTAAAATTCTCCCCCGCCCTTCCTCCCATCCTAGCTACGCTACTGAAACGGTGTTATTTCATTATACTTACATCTTGTCTACGTAACAAATCACGTACAATGATTCTGCGAGATGTGACTGTCGCAAGGAACATCGCCAAGTAAACCATACAAACCAACAGCTTCATCATTCTGTTAAGAGATACACACATTTCTATAAAAGTAGAAATTCAATAATACACATATGGTAGTCATGTAGTTATGTATATTGTTGGATTGCCAACAAGGAAAACATTACCAAAAATATAACAATTAACAGTACAATACTTTGAACCTCTCTATGCAACATAAATTAGTTTTGGGCTTGTAAATTTAAAAACAAAATACATTTGAATAAAAGACAATCCTTCCATTACACAACTGAAATAAAAAAAAAAGAAATTGCCAAGCCGAGTTTTGAACTTGTAGTCCTACTGCTGCACTGTAAAATAGATGTCCAAATCCGTTAGCAACTGAGCTAAAGCTACTATCGTGTCAATATTTATAAGATAAGATAAGATAAGATAAGATAACTTTATTGATCCAAACAAATGGAAATTTGTTTTGACTACAATTCACAACATCAGCATAAATAATGTACAACAACAACATAGATTTACGATATAGATGCACATACAAACAACATTCACTCTCGAAAAGAAGACATACAACACACACATAACCAGCGCTTAGAAATAAACATCTATGTAAATCTTGATGATGACAAAATTTATTTATTAGTAATTTCATTATATAATCGTATAGAACTAGTTCCACCTAAACTTTTGATTTATAACTATTAAGATCGGATGAGTATCAGTATATAGATCTAAAAAAAGATGCAGGCTTAATGTAAGTCACATTAACGTCCAAAAGCAAAGCTTTTATAAGCGATCAATAAACTGAATGCAACATTAAATTTAATTTTATTGACACACTACGGCCAACTACGACATGTCTCATTTCTTTTATTTTTTACTTTGAAAAATTATAACAGTCGAATCAGAGTTTTTCCTGAAGCTAGTAATTCTTCTCCCTACGATAGACATCAACAGTAGGCCTACAATTCATAGGAAAATCGTTAGAGCCGTTTTTGATATCCGTGCCGGGTTCTATGTTCCTCCCTCAACCAAACCTTCCATGCATGAAGATGTAGATTGAATACAGGTATGGCAGTAAACTATGAAGGATCATAGAAGATATCGGATAAGTTCTTACAACGATTGTAAAGACATTTTTTGTTCTTCTATATTTATCTTTCAACACGTTTGACTGCAGTATTTTTGGTTTACTTTATATAGACTATATTAACTTGCACATTAACATTCATGCTCTTTTGTTTTGTAAATTATAACATTAAATATATCGAAGTGTTCATTAATGAGGATATTCTGTATAATTTTATGACTTATTAAAATGACATTAAAATCTAGGTTATGTAAGGGGACTTGAATTATTAAGCGCATGTCAATACACCGTTGTCAACTGTGCTATATAATTATTCACCGCATTACAAGCAATAAACTATATTATATAAATTAAACATAAGTAACACATGCCAATAAATCATTTATGTTATAATCACTGCATTGTGTATCTGACAATAAAGAAAGACAACTTTATGCCAATGTTGGTTGAAAGAAAAAAGGATCATCTGCTGCAGTAAAATAATTGTAAGCGTATTTCTTAGTTTTAATGGCTACATGGTCGTCCGATATGCTCGCTGTTCTGTCTTTCGGTCGTCCCAATGATCTTGGGTTCATACTCTGCCCGCTACACACCCAAATGGTCATGCTGAAGGTTTGGACTAGGAAGTAGATAATCTTCAACTCTGAAGAAACATCCGAAACGTAGAGAAAGAATACAAACAAAGAAAACATTTTTATACACATTTTGGTGCATTTATTTGACTCTCCCTGTATATCGAGCATATTAAAAAAGAAAAAAAATATTTTTCTCAAGAAAATATATTGATTAATTATTATTTTTTTTTTTTGGACAAGACATTCTGGCATTTTTGCTTATTCTGAATGAATATCGCTGCGTTGTCCATATTAAGAAACTCTATGACTACAAGGATGTCCTTTTTCGGGACCTTATTGACCATTTCCTGTAATTGCTCATAAAACTCTTCTACCGCCTCATCGTCGTATGTTGATGTAGGAGCGTATACTTGAATGATGGTGATATTAAAGGGTGATGCCTTTAAGCGTATGGAAATAAGTCGACTGGAAATAGGGTAACAGCTCACAACGCAGTTGCTGTAGTTCCTGTGTACAAGAAATCCTACTCCTTGTTCATGAACATCTTGTAGTTCACTGTAGTACAATTTGTGGCCCTCTTCTGTTGTTGTTTCACCTATATTTTTCCAGCGCATTTCCGAGAGTCCTATAATGTTGAAGTGGAGTCGATTAAGTTCGTGTGTGAGCTCTTCAACTTTTCCATCGTCTCTTAGTGATCTCACATTCCATGTTCCTATCGTAATTTTATTTCTGGTGTTTATTTTGTTTTTGTGTGGAACAGTAGTATACTTCTCACCTCCGCCCTGGTCTGTGACGGTAGGCGCGGCCTTTGTTAACCCGGGCGACGGCCGAGCCGGTATGGATATATTTTTGGTCATTGTCTCATTTGGCGTATCGAGGGCTAGATAATTGCATGGCAGCGACCATCCCTCTCCATGCTTGACCCTGAACATGAGGCCGTTGTAGTCCATCCTGGGACTATTCCGCCCTGGTCGGTGACCTTAATCTAGAAGGCCTTTCGCCCAGTGGTGCCATGTTATCACCACCCCCTCACATGGTTTAGTCCGCCAGCTGAAGCGGTTTTCCAGGGCATGGCGCTTGGAGCCACATGTGAGAGATTTAGGGGTTGGAAGGGGACCAGTGAGGCCGTCCAGCTAACGGTGCAGCATGCCGGACCATCAAAGGTACTACCCCTTTCCAGTACCCCCTATGCCCTAAACGTTGATTTTGAGGGAATTTTGTACACCGTTTGTATATATATATATATTGATATAGACTGACGTGAATGTATTTACACTGTAACACGAATAACGTTAAATATATCAAGTTACAACTGTAATGGGGCCATCTATGATCTCATATTACAGACGTTACTTCAAAAAAAGGAGATGATTACGTCCTACGGGTCATGCATTTAGTTCAATAGATGCGCATAAGAAAATAATAAAGTTACAAATCTCTCCGACTCAGGCCTTCTGTGAACGTTGCTAATGAACACAGCACATCCAATACAAGAATTCGACAACAAGAGTTTCCAGTAAATGTGGCGGTTTAATGACAAATACATCATCAGCAAATACAACACTATTGGCTACATCAAATTCATATACTTTCTTGTACAATATAACTGCCTACTAAACACTACACTACTTCTAGACTCGTACAACTACATTTTCAAGGACTCACTTTGTACCACACAGTCGTTACTGCCTTGCAGTCCTGGACCCAACTGCACTTTCTTACACTCTGTGTCTCTTGTGTGTAATAGACGTTGACCCGGTTGACCAAAGTGATTTACCTGAGTTCACGTGTGTTAACTGAACCTACAGTTAATCATATCGCGCCGCCAATAGAGTTATAACAATAATTTTAATAACGATAATATTAATAACAATAGGATATTGTTTTCAATTTGAAAGGATGAATGCAATAACACGTGACCAGTCAGACCCTTTTGTTACCTATATATTTTGCCACCTTTAAATCTGACAAAGCCCATGTTTCCAGAGTCCAGAGGATCTCTTTTCGTCATCAAAGTCTGTTTGTGGCTTTCACTTCAGTTTCTCAGAGGCTTTCTGTTGCTGCCAACTGCTTTCGTCTATGCCAGAGGTTCTCAACCTTCTAAGCTTAGCGACCCCTTTTTATAATCCCCTACTCTGCAGCGACACACAACCCCAGCACACACACAGTGATAGAAGAACAGACAATAGCAATCCATTTGTTCAAAGGTCAAGGCGACCCCTGCCAAAATTATCAATCGACCCCCAAGAGGGTCGCGATCCACAGGTTGAGATCCCCTGCTCTATGTCAATACACAGTCATATGACATATTTTTATGGTAGTCTTGGCAGTGTATGCCTACTTTGGAGCACATGTACCTTTGATAAAAGCATTTTAGAGAGAGAGAGAGAGAGAGAGAAGGAGAAAGAGAGTGAGAGCAAGAGTTAGTTCTGTTAAGGGAGACAGTTGGATTAATACTTCAGGATAAATTAAAAGTATGCCTTACCTCCCATGAAGTCAGAAAATTGTATTTCTAAAACAAAACAGGCTAATTCTGTAGATGCGGACTTAATTCATGAACAAGATTCTTTCTTTTTTTTTTTTAAAGGGGATATCCAGTTATGTGACGTGGTAACAATGTCCTGATTGAAGAATTTTCCTTTGTAGTTGTAGCATGTTTGGAATATGTAATACCGGTACAGCTCCAGATGTATGGCGATGCTTCTACCAATGGCCTTACCCTTCACAGACTTAATCCTATAGACTTTTTTAAAACTGAAAATACGCGTTAATTTTTTGTTAAAAAA
>JADKLZ010071522.1:6865060-6895432 GCA_021533235.1 Biomphalaria straminea | reverse complement strand
TGTGTGTGTAAATGTGCAGTTATTCCCCCATAGATGCGCATTTTTATTCTATAAATATTTTTTTTTGTAGCTTAGCTTGTTGAATAAACATTATATTTTTTATTTTTGGTTTTGCTGCTAGCGTCAACTCTTTCTTCCTCTACTCCTCTTTCATTATCCTCTCTCTCACCCCTCCCCCCACTTCTCATAGTTTACATACAGAGTCTAGGTCAATTTGACACATGCTAACATTTCCTTTCCTGTCTGAACGTGACGGGAAGGGTTTTAAAGTTTCGATCTTCTTCAACTTAATGAAGAGTAGGCAACTGTTATGAAATAAATAAATTATGTTCTTGTAATACATGGCAGACGTATGCGTACATTTATAGCCAAGTATCATAGGCAACATCGTTAAAGTAATAAGTAGTTATTATATGTGTTATAAGAGGTGGCTAAATAAAAGAATACATTTTAATTATTAGTTTTCTTATTGAGGTGTTCATGTTTCACCAATAACTTTTAAATTTTAATTTAAATTTTGTAATAAACATTGTTTGGTGGATAATTCTATTTGTTCCTATGGATGCCACTTGTGATGACGATAATTTGACACTAAATTCAATAACTATCGCGGATGATTTGGAATCTGATGAGTATTTTAATTACGGTAATTTCACATTTCTCTTTACAAAATAATAACATATTAGTATATCTATTTTTTCAAACGCAAGGGCCCTAGTTGATTCTTTGATTTATCACTAATTCTTCCACTTGACAAGTATAAATCTGGTTATTATTTTCCGTCTGCCTAAGATAACTAAGCACCTATCATGTTCAAAATTTAGGCGGTTAAATTCTTTTTTAGCAATTTACACCAGGGATAGTTTTAAAAGCCAACATGTAGAAAAGTACATGATTTAATTGTGTTCCTTTTTTTTTATTAGAATTATTTCAATCTTTTGTAAGGCAATGGAGAACTACCAGATTAAAAACATTAAGTTTTTAAAGTGTTTTTAAGGACAAAGTAGATTTAAAAGTTTATAAAAGGAACCAGCCTTCTCCCCCCCCAAAAAAAAAAAACAAACAAAAACAACACAAATTTAAAAAAAAACCTGTCAAATATTTTTAAATGACGGAAAGGAGAAGTATAGTCAAAGAGTGTACAGAAAACTATTTGTCCGTGTGTGTGGGTGGGGGTGAGAGAAAAAGGATGTATGCTGGTCCATGTTATGAGAGAGACGAGAAAGGGGGTTAATGGCAAAATAAGCTCTATATAGCTCTATATAAAATAAACAGGCGTAGCTGGTGGATCCTGGGTTCGAATCCTGGTGAAGGCTTGGATTTTTATTCCGGGATCCTTGGGCGTCTTTGAGTCCACCCAGCTCTAATGGGTACCTGACATTAGTTGGGGAAAAGTAAAGGCGGTTGGTCGTTCTGCTGGCCACATGACACCCTCGTTAACCGTTGGTCACAGAATGAGATGACCTTAACATCATCTGCCCTATAGGCCACAAGGTCTGAAAAGGGAGACTTTTTTTTTTTTTTTTTTTTATACATTACTAGCCGGTGGGTTAGGCTAGTAGAGGTGTAATCATATGTTTCTTGGTCTTCCAGTGCATTCTTCATTTTCTCGTGTTCTGATAAACTGAGTTGGACTGTATTTTGAATGTGGGCATTTTCCACTAGGGCAAAATGGAGTCTTTTAGTTTTGATTTTAAAAAATAAGAAAATTATACATTTTTCTTATAAATATGTATTTCTATTTTAAATTAAATATTTTGTAACAATTTATTTCAGGAACTCACGAAACGTTAGTCCTAGAGAATCAAAACGAAGCTGAATTGGCTGTCAATAAGAACATTTGTCGAAAAAAGCACAGCCATTATTATAATGTGTCTGAGTTTTCAGAAAACAGTCTTCCCCAAAAGTATCGCCATAAAGAATTATTGCAACTTATCCAAGCTATGGCACAGCTAACTGTCAGAATAGAAGTAGGTACAATAAGTAAAGACAGGCCGAAGAATTGGCAGGGTAAAGAAAATGTTAGGTACCCTGGTTATGAAAAGAGAGGACAAACAGTTTCTTCTTTTGGTAGTGGCCGAATAGCTGACGTTTACCAGGATGCTAAAGAGAACATTACTTGCTCATGCAAGAAATGTTCAAGTAGAAGCAACCCTGAGAATTGGATCGTCCTGCTTTTTACAGCGACTCATGTTGTTTATGACTCACACGAAGCTGAGAGTTCAGTCTGTAGACTCTTCTATGACACCGATGACACTGAACGTAAATCTAATTTCACTGAAATTGGAATTAAGAAAAAAATATGGAACAATGTACCTGGCGATCTGTGCTTGTTAGCTGGAGCCACTTGTGACACTGACCTAGCACTACAGATACAAAATACGATAAAAAAGTTAAATGAATCTTGGAAATACATTCACAAAAATCCTTGGAAAAAGAACCACAAGAAAACATTGGTCATTATCGTGTCTCACCCCCACGGAGGTCGTAAGCAAATCTCCAGTGGTTATTTGAGAAAACACGAAGCGAAAGACTTAGGGGTCGATGGCGGTTTCTTCTTCACGTATACTGCCAGGACATGTGCGGGAAGCAGCGGTGCCCCTGTTTACGTGTATGGGCAAAATTGGTTCGATGATGAAATAATGCACAGCGGCAGTAATGATAATTTAAACTACAGCACCGTTTGGTGTCCACCGAAGTCAACATAAAGACATCTGGCAGTTTGTTTTTTAAATATGACTCATTTAGCTGAAATGAAAACTATAAGCAATCTCAATAGACATAATTTCATTAAGCTTATAATATTTGCATTTATTAGATTTACTTGGATTTAGAATATTAGATCCTCCAGCGCCGTTCGGCGCATTTGGAGGCAAGCTCTCTCCATAAAGATCTGTTACTGGCAATGTCTGGTGCCTCTTTCCCTCGACAATGTGGAGAGTCGGTGGAAACGGTGGAGCATTTCTTGCAAGAGTGTCTGCAGCTCTGAGAGCTGCGGGAATCCTTGTCTGCAGGTTCACTAAACCTTTATGGAGGCTTAAAGGGATTTATCTAAACAGCAGAGTTTCTCGCCATGGCTCTACGGGAGGACTGATCCTTCCAGCCCTGATTTTCATTTTGGAGTTCATCTCAGGTGCCTCTTCCCAGAAGCGATCCACTGCTCTGAGGTTCTCCATGAAATTCTAGCTGTACGAGAACGTCCCTTTTTTGCGCTTTCCCTGTATTGGCTTTCATGTCATCGCGACTCTTGGTCTACGTTAATCATTCTGTTGGCTGACATGTCCTATTAACTTTTATCTACGCTCGATCCTAACCTCATGCAGTGGTAGAGTCCCAGTTCGGAATTTATTTCTTTGCTTAAACAAGATATCTGTAACTGACTTGTGACAATTTAACACAATCGTCATCCCAATGGCAACATATGTATGCTAGACATTAAAGTCATCTGTCAACATTGAAAAAAAAAACTAAATGGCAAACAAAAATGTCTCAGACGAATTTTAGGAGTCAGACAATTTAAGTACATTTAAAAAAAATGTGTTAATTTTTACTCTAAAAACTACTATATTGTTTATTATTTTCAAGAGCAAATATCTACCATTTCATTACTCCTATTAATCGATATATATAGTCTTATTCAATACAAGTTGTTTTTTTTATAAATCATGTGTATTTGTTTGTTTGATATATATTTTGAAACAAATTATTTTTCATTAAGATGTATTTGTTTCGTCGAATTAAGAATATAAAAGGTGTAATGTATTCTTAGCGAGATGTAGGGTATAAAAAACAACAACAATAACAACAAAGTATTGCTAATACATGTACATAAACGTCAAGGCATCTGTAATGATGCATATAGATCAGGGGCGTAGCTAGGAATTTTCCATCGTTTGGGGGCCCCTGCATTTTGCGTTATATTATTTTTTTATGTAAAAATACTCATTCGGGGGCCCCTCTCAATTGGGGTCCCGGGGGAATTTCAAACTCTCTCCCTCCTCCCCCCCCACACTGATATAGTTAAGCTATAAGTCAATTCAAATAAATGTTCGTCTTTGTCGCTTCTGTCATATAACACAGACATGCCATCACACGTCATCGTCATATATATATACATATATATATATATATATTTACAATGAATCTCATTCTCCAACTTTAAACAAGGAACATTTAGCCACGTCATTCTCTATCTGTTCTATACAATTTAAGATCTAATTTTTAATACACAAGGGCTATCACGTGACATTTATTTTCGTTGTTGTATCAATATTATATATATATATAGTTCGTCCATCGTGGTTCGATGATGACCACTTTGTCATCCAGTGGACTGAGGGCTTTGCACTGGGGTTTTGTGCCTCCTCATGTGGCTGGTGAGACCTATGTATCAATATTATCACGTGACTAAATGTTGTTTGTTTAGCGATTAGTGAATGAGATCCTCTGGCTAAAACAATTACCAAGAATTATTTTTTTCTAGAAATTCTTCCACGCCAGTTTCGGTTCCTTTATGGCAAGAATTGAAAGTGTGTGTGTGTGAAAGAGAGACAGAGAGAGAGAGAGAGAGAGAGAGAGAGAGAGAGAGACTAGTTTAATATGGTCCTTTTGACCTTGACTGACAAAGGAATAAATGTTTCCATCCGTGATAACTCTGTTTATTCTATATCAAAAGACTTATTTCTTTCATATGAACACGTTTATATAGTCGCCGTATTGGGTAATACACAATGCTATAGTTGCTGTTTAATGGTATCCAGACATTAAGTTCGCCCTATGATCCCATGGAATGAAACAAGACAACGCGTTACAGGAATAGCAAACATCTTGCATAATTATTTTTTTATGTAAATGTATTGACATCGATTGATTATTTTCAGAGTATGCCCACAAATCCAGGGGCGTTTGGGGTCCCGGGGAGCTTGATCTTTTTGGGAGCCCCTGCTTTTTGCGTAATTATCTATCTCTAAAAAAAAACTAATTTGGGGGCCCCCTCCATTGGGGGCCGGGGGGATTTACAAATTCTCTCCTCCCCTAACCCTAGCTACGCCACTGCACAAATCTGTAACTATTTTACTTTAATATTAATTTATCTAGTTATTTATCATTGACGAATTAATAATATATATATAAACCGTAAAAGTGTTATCATTGTTCTACGTTGTTCCAACCTATAACCCTGGTCTATTATTTACCAGTTATACATAATTTTCAAAGAGTAATATCGGTATCGAAATAGCCATTTATCTGTAGTATCAGTTTCATTATGTCACAATTGACATTTATGCTAATTTTGTTCCGAACTTGTAGATCCAGATATAGCTATATAAGCCACTTGGCTATAGATTATTCAATAAGATTCATACACTTTTGAAAAAGCGGGGCCACTATTCACGCTCTAGTGTTCTAAGATCAATAGATGTAGGCCTAGATCTGGAATCTTGTCTCCACACGTCTTTTAAGCAATGAAAAGTACGCCTAATCTTTTTAGTTCCTACGCTGAATGCAGGGGCATAGCTAGGAAATTACAATCGTTTGGGGGCCGGGGGGGGGGGCTTGACCCCTTTGGGTGGGGAGGGGGGCTTGCATTTGGAGTAATATTTCATTTTTAATGTAAAAACACGCATTTACCCCCCCCCCCTTTTTTTTTTCAAGTAGGGGCCGTGTGGGATTTTTTAATTCTCCCCCCTTCCCCCCACCCTAGCTACGCCACTGGCTGAATTAAAGAAAATGTCCACAAAGAGGGTGATAAACCTGGATTTTTTTTTTCCTTTTTGTTCTTTTTGGCTTCAATAACCTAGACTGGAAAGTTCACAGCCGGCGAGTCTAAGCAGGTGACAAGGAGGGGGATGAATGGTTCTGCACGGTGTTCGATTGTCGCTCGACGTGGCATCTAGATTTCTAGGTATAGGTCTGAACAATAGATCTACTATGTGTGGCATAAACCATGCTGTTAGTGTGACTGCTGGTGTATAAGTCTATCAGAATGATAGTTTGACAGTTTGTTTTCGTGACATGTCATGGCTGCAGTGGCGGAGGAGCTGGAAGATGATTTTGACTACGGTAAGATAACATTTGTAACATTTACTTTATTAAAACAAGTATAAAAGGAGGCGCGGTGGCTCAGGTTACGAACCAGGGTCATGGGTTCGAATCCTGGTGAAGACTGGGATTTTTAGCATCGGGATCTTTAGCCGCGTACGAGTCCACCTAGCTTTAATGGTACCTGACATAAGTTGGGGAAAAGTAAAGGTGGTTGGTTGTTGTGCTGGCCACATTACAGCCTCGTAAACTGAGGGCTACAGATAGGGATGACCTTTACGTCAACTGCCTTTAAGATCACAAGGTCTGTATGTGGAACTTTACTTTTTTTTTTTTTTTTTACTTTTTACAGTATATTTTTTTTTAAAATGGCACCAGTTATTTTTGTCCTAGGAATTGGATGAAAAGGGTTTGGGAATAACTTAAATTGAACAAATACTATCTAATTTAGATTTTAAAATATCCTAAGTTATTAAAGATGTGTGTGTTTCTTTGTGGATATTTATTTTTTTCCCTCTCTACAAAATAATTGAAATATCCATGTAACCATTTTGGGGGCGCCAAGCAGGGGCATTAGGATGTAGCTCAAGGTGTCTGTAGGTAAATCCAGCGTCGAGGACAAGACTTGATTTCATCTCTAATTTCCCTCTCTCTTTCCCCGTAACTGTGCTATGCGCTTATGTTGCTTAATTTTGATGACTCAGTAATAATAAGGCTTGTCTTCGAATCCGAAGATTATTGAGGAATACAGTGTTTCCATATTTTGCCACATCCAGGGCAAGCAAAACCATTGTCCGCAGGTGGTCGGTTTAGATTTTCTTTTCGTCGTCTGCGTTTGTCCTCGGCTGCAGATTTTCTTTTGGTCTCAAATATGTATCCCGCGGCCTTCGTGAGTGACCTGCAGCTGTCTCGTTCCGACGCCGCATGCAGCCAAGTGCTCTTATCTATGTCAGCCAAGGAAAGTTGACGCCTAAGCTGGTCTTTGAAGCGTTTCCGTGGGGTGCCTCTGTTACGTCGACCACCTTTTAGCTCACCAAAAAAGACTGCCTTTGGCATACGTTCGTCTCCCATACGGGACACGTGCCCTGCCCAGCGTAGCTGTCGGACCATAAGAAGTCCCTCTATACTGTCCATCCCGGCTCAATATAATAAACATAAATATACCTGACCTTGTAGGACCAAGCAACAAAGGACTTTTAAGCCACGAGGCATTCAACAAAACAAACAAAAAAATGGATCAATAATTAACATACAATGGATTTAATAGGCTTTTTCACGCAGGTTCAAATACATGCATGATTATTGTATTTTATATTCAGTTGTTCACCTCCGCAGCAGTATTTCTTTAATATTGTGTTGTTGTTTTTTTTTTTTTGAGTATTTCAACTAACTGGATCATTTTATTATATTTATATTTGTATGTGTTTGTTTTTCTTTCTAATGACAGGTACACACGAGACTTTGATTCTTGAGACGGGAGATGAAGCTGAGCTTGCAATAAGCAAAGCGTTGTGCCCGAAGTCACACGACCATTTTGTAGAAGTCGATCAGTTCACGAAAAGAAATCTGCCATCAGAATATAGAGAAGAGGATGAGACGATTGTTAATCTTATACAAGCCTTGTGTGACCTAACGGTGAAGATCGACCTTACCTATGTTACCAAGGAGAGACCAAGCATCTGGAAAGGAATAAGGAATTCCAGTTACCCCCTGCATGACAGGCGTGGGAGAGCTGTCTCGTCGTCTGGAAGCGGAAGGATCGCTGACGTACGCGAGCTGAAGAATGAAAGCTTCCGGTGTCCTTGTGAGGAATGCTCTGACGACAGGGAAAGACAAAACTGGATGATTCTTGTTTTCACGGCCACACACGTGATCTACAACACGGAAGAAGCCGAGAAAGCAGTTTGCGTTGCCTTTTTTGATAGAAGGAACACTGGGATTAGGTTCCCCTTGGTTGAAACTCAATGGCGCAATGAAACCGGAGATCTGTGCTTGCTTGCAGGTGTCACCTGTAACCCTGATTTGAGGACACGCCTCTGGGATGCTATCCTCAAATTTAATGCTTCATGGAAGGAGATTGAGAAGCGGTGCAAGGAGTCTAAACGGAAGCGCAAGAAGAAGCTGGTGGTGATCGTGTCTCACCCACACGGCGCGCACAAGCACATTTCAGTCAGCAGCCTGAAAGAGGAAAGGATAAAACATATTAACAACGACACTGGGTCCTTTTACTCCTATAAGGCCAGCACGTGCCAGGGGAGCAGCGGGGCGCCGGTGTACATTTATGGACAAAATTATTTCGAAGACGAAAGAGTTCATAGTGGCACTGTCACTGACAAAAGTTTAAATTATTGTACCACTTGGTGTCCTAAGAAATGACATTGATGAAACAATTGAAAAATATTCTAATACAATTCTCTCTCTCTTCTCTCTTTTTTTTCCTTTGTGTCTTTTTTCTCTCTTCTTCTCTCTTTACTACACATTATATCATTCTCTATTTTTTTTTCTCTCTCTCTTCCTCCCCTTTCTCTCTTTCACTCTTTCTCTTTTCTCTTTTTATCTCTTTCTTTTATTAACATAATTGCTCTATTCTTAATATGGCGCGCTTCTAAATATAGATGTATGCACAAGTCAACGTTATGATATAGGTCGATGAGCAATTTTAGCTCCATTCTAATATTTTTATATATTCATGCATTCGCTTTACTATTATTATTTGTTTCATTGTTTCTACTACGCTTTATCAATACTATATCAGTGATACGCTAAATAAGACCCGCGATCAGAGGGCAATATCTTGTTAGCATATTTATATATTCATTCATATATACATATTTGTGGCATTATAGGTCAATACTAAAATGAGCATGTATTCATTAAGAAAGTTTTAATTTTTGTTTTTAACCTGATATAATAAAATCATACAAATAATACAATTTTTCAAGATTGTTTTTATTTAATTTCTAAACTTTATAGTTTACCTGACTGTGTATGTTTCTTTATATTAGACTTAAAAACGCCTAGCAACTTTAATTTTTAAATCTTAAATCTTTATACTCTTGACACACCGCTCGGCAATGTAAAACTACTTTGGGCCATCATGTACATAGATGCATTTTTAGATAGCCATAAAAAAATGAAATGGATTTAAAATCAGAATAATTGCACAACAGAATTAGATAAAAGTTCCGGAAACTTAAAGTCGGAACGAGCGAAACTTGCCCTTAATGAGCATCCCTAGAGAATGCTGGCCATGTCCTTCAAATGTCCTTCAAATCTGCATACTTTATCAAGAGGCCCGAACAAGATTCTGGACCCGAAACCCTCCCATACAAATAAAACTATAAAGAAGATCTGCCTGATCTGGAAACCACTGCGCAGGTCATCTCAGATATAAGATTACAGATCTGAACCCTTTAACATGTAAAATGAGAACGAAGAAGAAGAAGAAGAAATCTTTATGAACGTATATAATGTTTATTTATACTTTGAAAAACTTTAAAACATGTATAAATACTTCATGGGAGAAATTTTATGTGAGCCACTTCCAAAAGCAATTTAACTCTTTCGCTCCGTAAATATTTTTCCAAGTTTCGACGAAATTCTTCATGTCACTCCCCTGTTACACAGAAAGACTTCACACGTAGCAACAAATACAGGCTTAGACTATGCAAAGAAACACACATCTGACATTTCATAATGTAGTTCTGAAAATCAAAAAGCTCTTTTTTTTTTATTTAACAGAATGATAAGTAATAGACATGAACTTGTTTTGATAATTTAATATTCTATATTACAATGTTTACTTTCTAGAGATTAAAACACAATTAAATCATAATCATGCAACAATCATAATCATAATATGCCATAAGCAATCACAAGTGTACCATAATATCCCATTAGTGCATGAAGAACATAACCTCTTTGAAGGTCCAATTTTTTCGTCTAATTCTAATCTGTAAAAACCCTCTGTAAAAAACCCTTTCAGAATTCAGGGGTAATCCACGAATAGCTAAAACAGGTGGAAATAGATCAGTTTAAAACTATTTGCTAGTTTCTAACTATCCAGTTTACCCCCTAGCCCGAAATATTTTATTTGAATTCTCGCATATACAATTTTTGTAAAATGTTTTACATGTTTTGGATGACCCTTAAGAGTTGAAGATAATTTGCAGGAGATGTTGGCGGGCAGGTTTTGAACCCGGGACCATCGATAAATCCGACCAGGCAACTATCCATATATCGGGGTATTAGAACGCTTTCCACCTGTGGACAATGGATTATGCTTGATTTGATTGTAGCAAGATATGTAGGTCATGGCTGGGGCTGCGTATCCACGGGAAATACTGCATAGCTCATTCACAGGCCTTGTTATAATTAGAGCGCTTTCAATTCATCCAAATAGAATGTACACTGTTAGTTTGTACACTGTTAGTTTTGGTCTGGAACTAGTAGGGCCTACCAACACGTAACTTTAAAAAAAAAACCTAACTACAACCAAATTTTATTTTGTTTAAGTTTTAGCCTAAGAGCAGGGCCGGTCCTAGCAAGTGCGGGGCCCTATGCGAAACTGATTGCGCGGGGCCTAGTCTGTATGGGAATAAGGATATTCATTGAAAATTAAGATTTTGTATAAGAAAAACATATTCGACTACATTAAAAATTGCGATCTGTGCTTTAAGAACCTTGTAACCAATGGCATGTTTATATGCCAGTGACTATAAAAGTAAATAAAGTATTCGAACTACCGATGTAATTAAGATTTTGTATAAGAAAAACATATTCGACTACATTAAAAATTGCGATCTGTACTTTAAGAACCTTGTAACCAATGGCATGTTTATATGCCAGTGACTATAAAAGTAAAATAAAGTATTCGAACTACCGATGTAAGTAAAAACTGGCCCGATCATTACAGTTTATTACATGAAAGCTGACAATTTTTTTTTAATCACGTTTAGGATTGGCGTTTTCCGCAATGAATCCACAAATGACAATTTTGTCTATTTTTCTGGAGATTTTAAAGAGTTTTCAGGAGATTTTAATAAATTCAGGTGATTTCCAGAAATTTTTTGTGTACACCTTGAATTAGCGTGGGGCCTATGAAAGCGCGGGGCCCACTGCGACCGCATAGGTTGCAGTGGCCTAAGACCGGCCCTGCCTAAGAGTTGTTAAATAGAATACAAATATAAAACTACAGTCCACCAACAGTCCACCAACAGTCCACCAACAACCTCTAGCTCGTGATGTAATGCTGACTGTCCCATTGAGAATCCTGCACATAGTTAATAATCTCAAAATCTAATTGCTTTTGTCTAGCATTCTCAGTGCGCTAAATCCGGTGTCTTTATGAGTTGGAGAAGGTTTCGGGGCTGCCTTTAGGAGCTTAGCAAAACACAGCGCAAATCCCATTAAAATTGTTAGTTGAGGGACGGGGGGTGTCATGGAGTGGGGGTAAAAATGTTCCTTTTTTAAATTTAATATTCATTAGTAATTAAGGAAAAAAAACGCTTTATAATTTGTATAAATGAGGCATTGTCTTATGACAAAAAGGTATTTTAATGTTTTTCAGGTCTCGTTAAGAAAAGCAAAACGTTATTATTCTTCATCGGCAGGTTATCTTGGATACAATTGAAGATAGCATTCGTCTCCTTCTGACGTAATGTATTTCTTATAATCGATAAATTCTTTGTCATCTTCAAGCAGTTTCGGTCTCCTATTATTTCTGCATAGAAACAGATCCAAATTTTCACTTTCTTCTGTATTAGAGTTTTCTAGAAGATCATGTTTTACCTAAAATAATAGCAAGAACAAAATACATAGAATTCTAATTTGTAATAATAATTTGTAATATAATATAATGTCATTGCTTTAATGGCTTCTTGACAAGAAAGATATATTAAAATTAACAACGTTTTCATCAAAATATAAATTATTATGATATAAAACAGTTACAGCAATGACAAATTTAGAATCGAAATGACCATAAGCTATTTAACATAAGGAATCCATTTGAATCTAAGTTTATAATTCCATATATTGGGCTATATGTAAGTGCTAAACATTTCTTTGGGGCGCTAATCTATTTTTTATGTTACCAATCCGGCCCTGTTTGCAACCTTTTAACATGCACTCTTAAAGTAAACTAATGGATTTATCTATTTAATAAGTTATATTGGCAGCTTGATGTAGTAGCTTAGCCGAAATGAGATTATGAGATGTCTCGTCGCATACCAACAAAAATTATTATCTTTAACGCAGTGGTTCTTCCTCTGAGACCTTGGTGTTTTATAGTCTCCCTCATACGCTTTCATGAAACGAACCTGCACTCCACAACGGGCATACGATGGAATGACTAAAATAGTAATAAACTTACAAAAATTTAGCTGGAAGACAGTTATAACGGATGCATGTGTAAATCTGTTGTAGTTGAAGTATTTCTAACGATGTTAAATCATACTAAGTGCTTGCGTATCTTGCTGAGTGTAATCCTTTAGATTATGCTATACGTCACAAGAATGAACACAGGACTCAAATGACCAAGTTGACTCAGAATGAAGCTTCAAACAATGTTTAATATAGAATGGGCCCCAGTCTAGTCTTATCTTATCTTATACAATACAGACGTTACTTCAAAAAAGAAGATGATTACGTCCTACGCGTCATGCATTCAGTCAACTAATGACATAAATTCAACCAAGTCACTAGTTTTCCTGGCTAGCTCAGGCAATCCATTACATGATCGAATAGCGCTAGGGTAGAAGGAGCTTTTGTACAAATGTGTCCTAGTCCTTCACAAAAAACGATGTTTACCCCTCAAGAGTCTCGCAGTAAATGATTCTATAAGTCTATCCTAATTTCTAACCCCAAAGTCAATGTCGTCACTATAAAATGTACGTTCACTGTCGGTCTAATAAAGTGCGCAACACAACTAACTAAACTAGCTATCTAACACAGTATAGAGGCACTGTTTACCACTAGACAGATGTGTAGGGGATTGACACTTCTACCACAATGATATAAAGTATCTAACTGCAAAAATCACTGCAAACGCAAGTGAAAGTGGATTTTTTCCGGAAGTCTTCAAGAAGGACGATGTAACAATCCGGGAATCACGCTAAAGATTGCCTCGGACGCCATTTCGCCCTTTGACAGCAAAGTTGAAAGTCTCTGAAACAGGCAGCTGGAGAGCCCCAATGAAGGTTGTCCGATACATATTTGAGGCCAAGAGACAAGTCCATGCCGCAGACAGGCTCAGACGATGAAAAGAAATTGTAACTCTTTTGACGCCTAATCGACGATACCATCTTTGATTTTAACGTCATTAAAATAAATTAATGTTTAATCTTATAAACTTGACTTTGTATTATATAAAAAGAGCATGCATTTCCCTTTAATTCTATCCCAAAAACAACATTTTCTGATAACAAATACAAAACTATTGAAGCTTACTCGTAACAGAGTAGTGAAAGAGTAATGAGCGAAATGAAGAATTAATTCGAAGCGTGGAAAAATAATTACGGAGAGAAAGAGTTAAGTAGACCCATGGCTGCCTGGTCGAGCGGTTTGCACGCTGGACTGTCGTATCGATTTACCGATGGTCCCGGGTTCAAACCCTGCCCGCTCCCATCCCCCGTCGTCCTGCGGGAGGTTTGGACTAGGAAATAACTATCTTCAACTCTGAAGGAATTTCCGAAACATGTAAAACATTTTACAAAACATTTTACAAAACATTTGTTAGCATTAGACTAAATCGTTAGGTCAGAACAGGATTTGCGTAGTCGTCTAAAACATTGCATTCATTCTTTTCAATCGAAGACATTGCCGTTCGCTTTGTTTATAGTGAACTTAAATGAGCTCTAAAAAAAAGTAAGTATTAAGTATGGGTTGTGAGACCAAATTACTAATTAATTTGCTGATTGACTAATTCATTGACAGATTGACTAATTGGATAAATTAATTTACCTCTTTGACAGTTTTGCAATATCCATCTACTACGATAGTAATAGTAGCCATTCTAGGTGGAAAACCAACTCTTATATCATGTGAGTTCCACTGCGATTCTGAAATTCGATATTGTTTTCATTATACACCATTCCATTTTTTTTTATACAAATATGTTTAAGATGTGTCATTAAAACACCGTTAGGCTTTACAAACTTTTATTTCCTAATTTATTGTTAAGAAAAAAACGAAAAAAAAAACGTACACCCAAAAATAAAAGATGTTTGATTAAAAAAAAAAGCTTTTGTTTCGTCTGATGTAGGTGTGACAAAAATAAATTTCGCCCACTTAAGGTATCACTCGGTCTAGTCATTTAACTAATTTATTTTTTTTTGATCTTATTTTATCACCTCAGCTTAGCCCTTATGACTATCTAAAGCTATTACCACCAACCCCTTTTCCTTTAGGCATCCGTGTCACGATGTAATTTCTTAATCTGACACCCGTCTAGCACATTCTTTATCGACAAGGTTAAACACGCCTCTAAATATCTTGACCTAACATCCTGCCGCACCCCCCCCTTCGGGGAACGGGTCAGTTCAAATGGACCCTCTTCAAATCGACAACAAGGTCTGTCTCGCGCAGCTAATCCCTGTCACGTAAGACAAACGGTCTGTCGTCCGACCATGTTGGCGATATCATTCGATAAGGGCCCATCCTTATGTCAATACATGAAACGCGCGGCAAGGTCAAGTGATAATCTTCTCCTAGGCATGGCGGACGATCTAAACACCTGGGAAGCCCGCCTCCTTGACCACGCGACAGGATAGGCGTAATGGCAAGCCCATCCCTTTTCCTGTCCAACTTAGCCTTTTTAACTACACATGGCGAATGGTCTTATTCTCATTTCATTTTGAGGAGCTGAAAGGATATACTTCTCTGTTTTGAGCTTTACGAGCTTTCGCTCGCTATATTCATTTCATATCTTTCATAATATTGGACTGGTGCTTTTATTACAGGCTACTTCTAATAGAAGCCCTAACTTTGTAACGCGGATACCAGTCTGCTGACACCAGATCTGGAGATACCAGCCTTACTCACTAATCAGAAGAGTCCGACCAACAACCGCATGCCAGAAGATCCGCCCCTGCAGCTACGTATAGTTGGACTGTCCCGTGCGCTAGGACCGATCAAGCCAGAGTACCCACAGACAACTCAGCATCAGTCACGCCGATCTCGCCAGAGCAGCATAGGACTCAAAGCTAAGCAACAAAGCCCAATGACATTCAGACCACTTGTTTCTCATTTCTTATGATGATAGTCCCATTTATGTAAATAATTAGGCCCCGCCCTAACACTGTACAGCTTTTTACCTTTTACTTATTTTCATTCTTATTATTAAACTGTACATATGTTTTACATAAAAGGTATTTGCTGCCTGCATTCATAACATTGTGCCTGTAGTCCTTATGTGCAAGTTAAGGTCCTCAAATAATCTAAACCCCCTAGACACCTAAACGGCCACCATCTTTGACCTACTTGTCACAGTAGGTAGCCCCAATTTTCACGGTGATTGGAACGAAAGATTTATCATTATATGCCTTAAATTTAAGAGAACTCGTTCATGAATAGTGTTTAGTGTTTATTGTTACTTTTGTTTGAAGAATTATACTAATCTACTTACCGAATTGAAAGTTGTCACGGCTTGACCTGGTGATACAACATCCCATAGTACTCTATCTACTGGTGAAAGGATTCAAACATTAAAATTATGCGTATAACTTTCTGAAGTTGTAAAAATTCATTTTTATATCCATACTTAATGATAAGTTAATGCATTAAATCTATATAGAGTTAGATCGAATTTCAATTTCCACAAAGCTTATTCCAACTCACTCTTGTCTCAATGTAAAACCTTACACAATTAATCTACCTAGCAAGACATAAATAAAAAAAGAAAACTATTCGTCAATTAGATTCTGGTTATTAAATACTTAGTTTGATACCAACGAGGGATATTAGTTCTTCGGTAAGAGAGAGAGAGAGAGAACGAAAACGAAAGATATAGAGACAATGAGCGTTAAATAAAAAGATAAAAAAAAGGAAAAAAGAGGAGGCAGATAGATAAGACAGAGACAAAGACCTCTTGTATTTTTAGGTTGTAGTAACAGAGACTCGTACATGGCATGTGTGAGTTTGCACATTTTGTCCCTTGACGTCAAAGTTGAAAGCAGGTAGCACAGAAAGTCACTAAAAGAGACAGCTGTAAAGTTCCATAGAAGCATTTAAGGCAAAGAGTAAAGCCTTTGCCGAAGAAAGGCTCAGACAACGAAAAGAAAATTTGAATAGACCCCTGGCAGAAAACAGCTTTTTTTTTTATTAGACAAAATATTCATGTCGCAACTGGGGTTGTGTAGTCATGTGAAACACTGCACTCATCCGTAACCTCCAAGATTGTACAAAAAGAATATGGCTTTTAGTGATGAATCGTGAACTTGTACCATTTACTTTTCATTCATTGTTGGGAGTTTCAATATTAATTACTTCTGAAGGAGAGTCTGCTATCAAAAATCCGTTTAGGGCTAACTGATAGGGAAGATTTCTTTTCCTTTCTCTTGAACAAGGCAGCTTCGTTTCATTTACTCTCGGAGAAGTTCGTACCAGCACGTATGGTTTGTCTCCATGATGCCCGGTCGTAGGCTGTCTCCCCCAACATACTTTGCTTGGTCCTTGTGGTTTTCATGTCTCGCTTGCCAGACATCTCTATAGGTCAGTCTTGGGCGGCCCTGGGGTCGGACTCCCTCGGCTTTTAGCTGTAGGAAATCTAAATAATGACTTCATCTCAAACTTTTAAATTCTTTGAATTAACCCTAAATAATAGTATGAGTCTATTGTTTATATTGGACAAAGCCTGGCGTCATAACTAGCCTTCCAATATACATAATACATATTAGGTGTGGTATGTCTGCCATATGTGTGACCTTGTATATGCTACTTCCTTTACAATAAATTTAAGCATTTTTTTATTATTCCGAATTTATTAAGAATCAATCAATAGGTGGAAGTAGTTAGTACCCTCTTTACAAAGTCATTGAAATAAGTATTTAACGAATTTGTCATATACACTAAAGTTTCTAAAGGTATTACCTCCCCTTGATCAATATGGAAAATGTCTCAAGAGATTTTTGAATGACTGAAGTAACTGTCGTACACTTTACGTCGTGCTTGGGACAAGATCGTTAGGCGTTAGAAAGGCAAGAAAAGTGTTTTCAAATGACGTAACAAGTGGGAACACGTCTATAAAGACTTTTACAAGGTGGTTTCATTCTGTTTTGGAAAGGGGTAATCTTTAGTGTACTGCGTAGACTTCAGTCATAGAAATGCATATACACACTGTATTGATTTTAACGATGTGCTTTAAATACACTAAAGTTTGTTTTTTTTTAATTTTTTTTAATGTATAAAAAATCCTTTATAGTGCCTTATGCTGTAAATTAATATTATGGATTTAAAAATAAAATGTTAAATTGCAATTTATAGGTTAAGATTGTTAAATTAAAGCTTTTATATAGCGCTACTTTCATGCTTATAGTATTCACAGAGCGGTATGATCCAATCTCATTGGTAGACATGTGGGGTGGGGGAGTGGTATCTTGGGAAAGGTTTTTTCGTGCAGCTCTCAGTAAACACATCTCTGCTCGTGTCGGGTGTCGAACCTCGAGACCCCTTCATAAATAGCCAATCCAAGTTCAAGTGTACATCGACCACGCATCCACGCTACATTTAATTCATGGATGGGTTTTGCTGAAATCTTCAAAATCGAAGCATGATATGTTCTGGCCCAGTCAAGCCCAGTCCTCCAGAAGAAAGGAAGGAATTGGTGGCCTGAACGGTTCGAACCCTGGACCATTGACAGTCCAGAGCGTTTACTGCAAGACTAGCAAGAAACAAATACAATGCAGATAATTATAACTTAAACAGTAAAAAAAAAAAATTTCCTTTACTTTTTAAATAAACAAATTCTATACATACTTTTTGAACGTTTACAGTACGAGTCTATCGACATTACTGTAAGCTCTTTTTTAACGTTACTACTTCACATGACGTGTCGAATGTTTGCATCAAAATATGGATGTAGAACCTGTATTCATTTACCTCATTAGCCTTGTCAAAACTACAATCTTCAACTAATGTAGAGAAAGTCAGGGGAACTTGTGGTTGAAGATGAGTACTTAGAACTGTTGGGAGTGAAGATCTGGGTTTAATTTCATCGCACTGTGGCACAGGCTTTCAAGAAGTATGGGGCTCGTTAGATTAAATCTTTAAGAGAAAAAGATTGTATTTTTATATATTTAAATTAAATATATATATATATATATATATATATATATATATATATATATATGTATATATATAACTTTTCATGTTTGTATCTTCTTCCTTTCTATTTGATTAAAACAAAAAATAAAATGAAACAATACACATATACATGTATATTGTAACTTATGGGCATTTTCTGTTTTCTCTATGCTCATTTAGTATGCAAGTCATATAGTAAGTGTCTACTCTTAATACTCTTAAACGTTTCCCAATAAATGGTAATGCATTGTTTCCAAAACTGTATTCCGTAAACTACTGGAATAAGTATCAAGTATGCCACCACGTAAATTAATCTCTCTAAAAAAATAGACAAATTATTCCGCTAAATATTCAGAATGAGATAAGCATACTGTTAAAAATAGAACTGTAAAATTCATATCTCTAATGCCAAGATCAACTAAATTCCTCATGTGTATGTATATGTTTTTATTATATGTATATGAAAATGTGAAGTCCATGAGTTTGAAATATTTATATGCAATAAAGGGAGTGTTTCAATGTCTTTTTATATTAAATTGTTAAAACTTTTTTTATTTAAATATAAATAAAAGTCGGATAAAAAAAACAACATGATAGTGTTGAAAAAAAAAATTAAAAGACGGATATATTTTTACCTTTCCTCCTGGAAATCGCACACTTAGCACACATTTTGTCTGACTGGGAACGTGAATACAAATGTAAATTGTACATATCGAAACTTGTCTTGTATCACTGGGTTACACCGTGGTTACGGCCCTTGTTTCTTTTACAATAGGTTTTCACGGGAAATGGATCTAATATCCTAAAATGTATTTGAATAGACACTTAAACAAGGAGATATTCTGACGTTTAACTATTTTAGTGTTACAATGGTATATTTAGAAAAAAAAAATTTTCCGGCCTAGATTCTACAAGGTCATTTCGGTATTAGCATAATCGATTTAGTTATTTTTCAGTATTTCAAAGGTTCATAGAAAGATACCGAAACCTTAATTCTAATATATAAAGATTTAATAAATATTGATTAAATTCCATTTTTATTGATAACTGAATATACTGTATTACTAAATGTCACAAAAGTTTAACAAATTTTATAAAGAGATGTCTTCAATTCCGATAATTAATTATGAGCTCAATATTTTATCTTACAACGCAGACCAGGTTGCAACCTGCATACTGCATATTTTGCCAGGTTAAACAGAAAAACCTCTATATCATTAAATATCTTTTTTTGACTTGTGTGCCTTTCTTCGGAAAATTCCTTATCTAATTTCCAAATGTGTGTCAAGTGAGCTCTGTGACTGTTTCTTTCCAAAGTCAGCTATATCAGCTGCTTTAGTGTAAGTCCAGGGGCGGCCCTAGCAGTGCGCGAGGCCCTGGGCGAGCGTCATGTGCGGGGCCCTCAGCCGTAACGATAGACTATATATATATACTGTTAACTCATCAGGTAAACGGGCTCATCCGTCTGTAAGTCTAACGATGAAACAATAATAGTACAGTATGTCAGCCTCTAAGCTGTGGGCCTTACTTTTTTTTTTTACTACAAAATATAGAACATTATGTAGATACATTACTTAAGTACTTTATATACTGGGCAAGGTGTTCTGGACAGTTGGAGAGATTAGTCCAGAACTGAGACGCCTGAAAAAAAAGGAGGTTGATGACCAATGCCTCGAACTGGACGAAAGGCAGAGTTATCTAATTTACGGGATTATCTGATCGCTAACTCACCAGATATGTCAGCTTTCCTATCATTAGATAGGCTACGGAAATTGAATTTGATTGAATAGATTAAGGCTCCAGTTATTATTGGTACTCGAACAATGAATTTGACCACTGGTAACTGTAAGTCATCGGTAATGATGTGAGGTTTCTTGTCCTAGCACTTTTGATGGCCACCTGATTAGAATTAAGCTTGAACCGTTCAATGACTGCTATGTTTTGTTTGTTGTTTTGTACAGTTTGGGTTTTCTGGACTTTCAAATTTACTTTTTTTTATAATTTTTTCAAATACTGTATGTCTTCGGCATGCTTGGATGTTTGGTGTTAATATGACTTTCAGATTGTTCAGATTCATTGATTCAGATAATAGAACGTCGTCACAAATGACGTTATAAATGACGCTTTAATGTTTCTCGATTCCTGCTGTATAATTAGTTCCCCTTTCAGACGTTTTGGTCTATAGGGCAGATGGTATAAAAGGTCATCTGATTCTATGGCCTACGGTTAACGAGGGTGTCATGTGGCCAGCACAAAGACCAACCGCATTTACTTATCCCCAACTAATGTCAGGTACCCATTAGTGCTGGGTGGCGCCCAAGTATCCCGAAATAAAAATCCCAGCCTTCACCAGGATTCGAACCAGAAACACCCGGTTCAGAAGCCAAGCGCTTTATCGCTCAGCCATAATACCATATCGTCTAAAATCCTCATTATATTTTCTTTTCATAATGATTATTTTAAAGGGTAGTTCCATAACAAAACCTTGATAGTGCTGTACTAATTATAAACGGACGTGGTTTTCAATTACTTGAGTAAATCTCCCCCATGTAACTGACTCCGCAATGGTGTAACGTCTCGACATGCCGCTTGATGAACAGTCGTTTCAACTGTTACCAATACTTATGCTGCGAGAATAAAAGTTTTTGACGATTCTGATTCAGTTGTTTAAAATGACAATTATAGTATAAAAAAAAAGTAGCTACCCATGAAAAGTTTTTCACAATGTCAAGTTTTTTAAAACGAAAAATCTATTTTTTTCGATGGTCTTAGACGACCCCTGGAAAATCGTCATTCGACCCTCAAGGGGGTCGCGACCCAGACGTTGAGAACTCTTGCTTAATGTGACATATCAGTGCTGTAGGACACTTTTGAAAATGACTGAACATTTAATGAATTTTAAAAGAAACAGCATGTAAAAGTTATTAATGAAATATAAAATGGTTATCTATAGGTTTCAAGTGTTTGGAGATGTTTTGTTATACTGCTTATATCCGAAAATAGTGTATGCATATGAAATTAAATGCCGCGAAAATCTGACATTTCTCGTGCGGTCTTAGAACGTATCACCAGCGAAAGTCAAGAATACACTGTATATTTGTTTATTAATTTCATTTTTAAAAAAATCAATTTTTCAAAAATTACATGTATGCTGCTTCAAATGTTATAAAGTACTATTTCATATACAATTTTTATAATTCAAAGAGTAGTTCAAACTATGACTACGCATTTTCCTAAAAAAAAAAATTTGGATATCCATGTTTAAATACAAAATATACTATTGGGATTTGTAGCTTCGCCCTAAGTCTTTTTAATGTCAACTTTGAAACGATGATAGCCTCTTAGACTCGGCAGGTCATTAGATGCTGTCTTTACCGAAACTGAACGGTATTTCGAAACCAAATATGCACGTGAAGAGCCTAAATGGCAATTGGTATCAAAAAGATACTATTATTGGTAAAAATACTGAGTAACAAGTCCTAGTTTATGAATTTGGTGACAATAAAATCTCCGAGCGCGGGGCCCCCCTCAGGCGCGGGGCCTGGGGCGGTTGCCCCACTTGCCACCCCCTAAGACCGCTACTGGTAAGTCAGTAATAGCAAGAAAGCGATTAAGTTGATCATTACAGCGTTTCTGCTGAGGTGCCTATATTAATTAAATCGACTAAGTTGATCATTATAGCGTTTCTGCTGAGGTGCCTATATTAATTAAGTCAACCAAGTTGATCATTGTAGCGTTTCTGGTGAGGAGCCTATATTAAGTCAACTAAGTTGATCATTATATTGTTTCTGCCTATATTAAGTCAAATAAGTTGATCATTATATTGTTTCTGGTGAGGAGCCTATATTAAGTCGACTGAGTTAATCTTTATATCACTAGTTGGTAACTCTTTAATCTCGGCAAGATACATCGATTTTGTCATGTGGTCATTCCCATATGGGATGCGTTTGATCTATTGCATCTATTGAACGGTAATTAGTTACTTTACAATGTTCAGCTCAGCCTGAAGCAGAACTTGTTTATTTGAAAAGTAGTCATGCCAGATCATGCTAATTACGGTGAGTATAACCCTTTTGACGGAATCGTCTGAATAGCTTTAATTATAGAACCGATTCTCGGAGCCGTACACTGGCTTACGAAAGTGTTGTGACATGTTAGTGACCCTAATGGTTTTTTTTTGGGTTGTCAGAGAAGCGTTTTCCCACATATTCCAGACTTACTATGACCGAATGAAATGAATGCTTTAACCAGACATTTGTTATGATTTCTGGGATTTTTAATTTCTGTTTTTTTTTTTTTTGTGGCTCCCCTAAGTCCACCTAACTCTAATGGGTACCTGACTTAATTGTTGGGGAAAGTTTAGGCGCAAGGTCGTTGTGTTGGCAATATGACAACCTGCTCGTTAACCGTGGGTCAGAGACACAGTTGAACTTAACACCATTTGTCCAATAGATCGCAAGGTGTGAAAAGAGGAACTTGATTTTTTAGTAGCAAGAACAAAGAAACATAATGTATTTTTTTTCTAAATCATTTCCTTCTTTCTAAAGGTTTACAATTTCTCATTCAAATCATCTCTTTTATCGGTAGTCCTTTATTATTGCAACCATTCTTTCCTTTGAGCTTTGCAATGTCCAGTTGCTGTATTAACGACAATTTGTAACACGCTTTCGTCTTCAACGTCAATAGAGCATAGAATGGATTGCTTGAATCAGACAGAAATATATATATACAACTTAGCAAAGTTTAATATTAGATTAACACGTGGACACTCGTAGGTTGTAGTTATATTTACCTTTGTAAGAAATATTTAAATTGTTATTTGCTGTATTGTGTCAGGCCTGTTCAGAGTATTTGTAAGAGCTTAACAGGCTTGAGCAGGCTAATACCATTCTTTACACCAAATGCTGTACACGGTGAAACAATTGTTATACTTTGATTCCAATTTTTTTTTAAAAAAGCAAATTATTTCTCAAATTTTAATTTAAAAAAGTTATCTAAGGGAAATAACTTTGCCCATACACCTATATTCCTTATGAATGTAGAATGTAGAAGTTTTTTTTTTCCATAATTTGTATATAACAAAGCAAAATAAACTTTATTACCAAAAATTAATTGACTTTTTTTTTATTTTGTGTTTTGTTAGTACAATAAATAATTGTTTCAAGGTACAACTTGATATGACTACGGGTGTGGGACAAACAATTAATCAATTATCAAGACAGTGTTTCCCAAACTGTGTTGCGCAAGACAAATTTGTGTTACACAAACTACTGGAATAAATAAATAGTAGTCCATCAAGTTAATATACCATCTCATATCAACAAAGCAAAATATTGCGTTAATTACACTTAAGAAAAGGTTTGAGAACCACTAATCTAAGAGGATGAAACCCTAAATTTAAGCAGTATCTGTGAGTACTGAAGAATTCATTAACCTTTTTGGTATTAAACAATATAATAAACTACTAGTAATTAATGACATAACTATTAATTTTTTACTGATTCATTTCACAAATGTCGTGTTATTTATTTATTTATTTTTTTTTGTTCACCGTCTGCGTCTGTCCTCGGCAGCGGATTATCTTTTTAATCTCTAATGTGTTGTCCTGTGACATTTGTACGTGAACATCAGATGTCTCGTTCTGAAGCTGCATTCAACCAGGTGCTTTAAGCGTATATATCTAATATAATAGTATATAATATTTGAAATATATTAAACTTTATTCTTTAATTAATGTCTCTCATACGTAGACTTATCAATTTGTTCTTTTTTTTATGCTATAATGATGTAAAATGTATGACATAGATAAAGATTACATATTTATTTAATTATGATCAAGAGCATTCAATAGAACATGTAAGGGTGAGTATTGATTTTTAGAAATCTTACTACGAGGTTGTGCAATGAACTAGGTCAAATGCTAAAGGGAAACCACTGCAAAAAAAAAAAAAATTCTGTTTTTTAATCAACAGGAGAGCAAACTGAACTACTTACTACACACTTGTGTATTGGATCTATAATGTGTAACTGTGTTTGTAGAATTGTTTACCTTTTTCTGATGCTTCTTCCGTGTTAAAGATAAACTACATATGTACATCTTAGTCCTAGATCTAGATCTATACCTTAAGGGAAACTAAAATATAATAGTGTGCGCTACCAACATTTTCTAAATCATGAAAAGATTAAGATCTACTTAAGTCAAGACTCCAGGTCACCGTCACAACTCACAACTGGGACATTTACCTGGACCTCTAGATCTATTCCAGATCATTACACACATTGAGACAATGTTGGTTGCGGAAGATTTGGTAAGTTAAACAATGTTTTACATTCTATGTTTATAAGCTAGCTACAAAATGATAGGATCCATTCATGTGAGTATCGTTGTTTATAAGACTGCTAGATTCTATATCAATATCCATCTAGTGTTGATGTAAAATGTATGATAGTACAATGATTTCAAAAAAGTTATATGTTATCATTATCAAAGCGTACATAGTAGTTATAGACTTGTAATAATATGGCTTGTCTTCGAGTCCGAAGATTAGTGAGGAATACAGTATTTCCCGTGGCTGTGCAGCCCCAGCTGTGACCTACATATATTTTAAAGTAAGCTCTAAATCAGTAAATATATGCTGAGCACAAAATGCAAAAAGTCATTATAGCCAGGATTGAGCTTCTCAAACCCTCACTCAAATGGAGTTTGATGATGATGTTTACAGCCAGGATTAATTATTCTAAATCTAATAAACAGTTAATTGTGTTGTTTCACTGCCAATGAATTGAACTACTTGTTTATATCTCTAGAACAGTGTCTCCCAAACTGTGTTACACGGACCCTTAATGTTCCATGAGGCCTGAATAGGTGTTTCACAGGTTACTTGAATAATTAACTAGTAGTCTACCTAGTGAATAAGCAAAGAGCTTTGTTAAGTACTCCGAATGTGCGAAGTGTTCCTTTAAGGAAAAGGTCTGGGAAGCCCTGATTTAGAAGAAAACAGATATCCTACGAGTTTTGTTTATAAAATCCTCTCTGTCGCAGTATTAGACTTCGGGGGACTTTTCCTTACGCATATCAACGCTCTTCCTTAACGTCGACGTCTGTTGTAAATAAAGCGGACAAAATCAACGCTTTACATAATGTTGGACTGTTAATGTGAATTTGTGAAACAATTAGATTAAGTTTTAGAGTCGCGAGCGTTAATTTTAGTCCTGACATGGAAAGTATTAGCAACGCGAGAAAATGCTTCAAAATATAACAATAACTTAAATACCCAACAAAAACTGGACAAGAATGGCTAATGTGAACACAAAGGCGCGCACTGAAATACTCCAGGAAGGCATCAAACAAGTCAAATGTTAATATAAAAAAACGTACGTAAAGTGAAATTGTAATTATTTATTTTGAGTCAATTATGTAATTAATCTTTAATATAAATACATAGTCCTCTAAACTCCTCATGAGCTCATCCCAATGCCGTTTAGCCTCTGTCTTGGGTTGACACCAAGTTAGCATCTGAAAACCGTACCTGTCTGTCCACTTGTGGAGGTCCGCAACGTGATGTCCGGGAACATTGTTGATTAGCCCAGCTTTAAGTGTTGGACATAAAACATCAGATCAATAGAACTTAAGACTGATCTGTCAGCTGGTAAACGCAGCAACAAAATCAATAACTATGACAAATTTTGGATCTTCGCTCAATGTAATGAACATGAAAAACTGATCTTGTTTTGACCACTCTCTAATGCTCCTATATCTGCGACTATGACTTTATAAGTTATGAACTCTATAACGGATATATTACAATAAACAGTATATTTGATCATGAACTAAAAATGTCCAACAAAATCAATAACTATGAACAGTTTTGGATCTTCGCTCTTTGTAATGAGCATGTAAAACTGATCTTATTTGGACCACTCGTTTATTCTTCTATATAGGCATATATGACTTTATAATTGATTACCTCCAGCAAGTATATTACAATGAACAGTGTATTTGATCTATATGCAACTTCTCAATAATTTTGAGAGAGAGAGAGAGAGAGAGAGAGAGAGAGAGAGAGAAAGAGGGAGAGAGAGAGAAAGAGAGAAAGAAAGAGAAAATGGTAAGAATGAGATAGTAAAACCTTGTATCTAAACATACTTGTATCTTTCATTTACTTCATTATTTCTCTCTGTTTTAGGATTGACTTTTGTTCCTGACAATTTTTTAATAATGGGGCTCGGACAAGCAAAATTCGATTATGGTAAATGATGTTTTTGGAGTTTGCATTTTGTTCATTCAATTATTTATTTTGTCTTTTAATCCTTCTGATCAGTCAGTGACTTTTTCTAACTTGAGTAAGTTTGAATAATTCTATCTTCTTCCTATAGAGGAGAAAATCTTCAATTTTTTAAGGAAAAATTAGTATGTTTCCGAAAATGGAAATCCCCAAGAGATGGGAAGCGCCATTAACGAAAAACAAAACGATGCAAACATAATTATTCTTTTATATAAATAAGCATTATATATGTTCCATGTGTTGTATTGTATGAATGTGTCAGAATGATACAATATAAAAAAAAAGTCCAAAAGAAAGAAATAAAGTACTTGACTCTCTGCATAAGTTCTAAACATGAATATATTAAAACCATAGAAAGAAAATTAAAATCCTTTCTTGTTCTCACAGCATATTTTTTATCCCTCTCACTCATTCTCTCATTCAATCCAATCACCCTATAACACATTCATCCATTTCTCTATCCAGCTTTCCCTTTTTATTGCTACCATTTTTAACATCGACTATCTATTAAGACGTGGAACAATCAATCGTATATCCACTTCATATATATATATATATATATATATATATATATATATATATTTATAAGTATATATAGTTCGTCCATCGTGGTTCGATGATGACCACTTTGTCATCCAGGAGGCTGAGGCTTTGCACTGGGGTTTTATGCCTCCTCATGTGGCTGGTGAGACCTATGCGAGGCCGGAATGTTCGGCCGCACTCTGGGCAGGTAATTCCAACTGGAGCTAGTGTCATTTGCCTTGCTTTCCTTCTCCACTTCATACATCTATGCACTTAATAACATATTTATATCTCCTCATCTAGACATTGATAGTTAATGTCAATGTGTCAATTCTTTTCTCTCAGGTACTCACGAGACGGCTGTGTTCAAATCCGATGACGTTGCTGAGGCAGAGATTCAGAGCGACGGGTGTCACAAAAATCACTCCAACTACTTGGAGGTCAAAGATCTCACTGTTGATTCTTTACCTCAAGGCTACCAAGAACCAGACTTGTTAGAGCTGGTCAAGACATTGGCGTCATTAACAGTTCGAATCTCGGTCATGTACAGCAGTCTAGAAAGAAGAAAGTTTTGGCAGGGGTCAGAAGCCAGCTACCCGGGCTACAATTGTCGTGGGAGTGATACGTGTCTGACCGGAAGTGGTCGAATCTGTGACGTATATGAAGATACAAAATATGAGCTCACGTGCCCGTGCTCAGGTTGTAAAGAAGCAATGTCTGGTTCTGAAAGGCGAGCTGTCTGGCACATCTGGGTCTACAGCGCCACTCACGTGGTGTACAACTCAGTGGAGGCAGAGAAGTCTGTCTTTAAACTTTTTTACGATACGATGGAAGGAAAAAGAAAGATTTTCTACGGAGTCAAAGTACTTTGGTCGAATATTACAGGTGACCTCTGCCTGTTGTCTTGTGTCACGTGTGACAAAGAGCTGGCGGATGAGCTTGACCAATCATTAAAAACGCTTAATATGCTCTGGAAGAGAATCAGAGAAAACTACAGGCAAGATAAGGCTTTAGAAGATGATGTTAGGAAGTACAAAGACCGGATTGTAGTGATAGTGTCACACCCCCACGGAGGACCTAAGAAAGTTTCTTTTGGTCAATTGCATAGTAAAGAAAGGAAAAAAATCGGAAACGATAATGGCTGGCATATTAACTATCTGGCCAATACGTGTTCTGGAAGCAGTGGTGCCCCGGTGTATCTTTATGGGATGGATTGGTTCAAGTCTGAGTATGTTCACAGTGGTTCTAATTCTGAAGTTAACTATAGTACGACATGGAGTCCTGAAGAGAAATAAGTTTCATTATAAACAGATCAACTTTTTTTTTCATCATAAAAAAACAACAAATACAGCGCTTTAGATACATCACTGTAATATAGACTTAAAAACTCAATAGCCTATAGACATTTTAGTAATGGGGCAAAATATTTGTGAATATATAATATTTACAACACATTTTTATTAAATTATATACAATTTTTCAATTTTTACCAACTAAGCTGTGAATGGACCTTGTTTTCAATGACGTAAATGTACAAATTTTAGCTCTTGCGATATAAAGGGGGATAACTCTCGAAGGATTATGGGCACGACATGACCTAAATGGTTCCGATGTGCCCCCCCAAAAAAAAGAAATATCCTTATAGTCTGGTATAGGTACTTTCAATTATAAGCTATGAAGTTCGTGACACGTTACCAACGACAAAACTAAGGCAAATGTTTCTTCTCTAAAGATTTATAAACGTTCAATATATGCTGAAGTGGAGCTTGAATTGTAAGGTTGTGTTAATTCTGACACAATAGTTTTAGAAATTAATATACATATGTATGGCTCCTTTAACTCCTTTTTGTTTAGGAAGGCAATTGATGCGCCCAGATGGATTCGTCTTGAGATAAGGTAGAATTTGTTGTAACTAATCAAACCAAATCTAAAGCGGCAGACTTTGCCACAGTTCGTGCATGTGTATGCATCTGTTTCAGGGCTAGCTGACAGGGCATCTTTCTTTTTTTTTCTCTTTTTTTAAGGCCGCTTTTTAAACTTAATAAAACCACGAAACTCGAGAGTATTAATTTTTAATTTCAACTATAAGTACGCAACAGAATAGATATATATATAGAGAGAGATAGATAGATAGATTGATACATAGATAGAGATATATAGATAGATAGAAATATAGGAAAAAATAAACTAAAAATTCTTGGTTTATTTTTTTAACAATGAAAAAATGTATATTTAAAAAAAAAAAGGCTATTCGGGGTTTCATGTGCACTACTATAATAACTTAGCGACTCGGCCATACTGCAAGAGGTCAAACATAAAATAAAGGTCTAGATCTACAAATATCATCTTTTTAAAATAATCAAAAGGAAAATGACCGCGAATATTTTAACTTCTTTCCCCATAGCAGGCACATCATACATAGCTCACAGCTGGGGCTGCGTAGCTACGGGAAATACTGGATACTTCATTAATCTTCGGACTCGAAGATAAGCATTATTATTATTATCCTCATAACGTAAATTAGTTAATTTTAATTACTTCAATTATTAACTTCTGATCGAGTTCACAATAGAAATTTCAGCTGGAAAGGAAAATATAAAGTAAAAATAAATGACTGTCTGTTTTTTTTTTCTTTACTATGTTAATGACTCTAATGTCTGGGTTTTTATTTTCTTTACTATGTTAATTATGATGAGAGTGTGAGTCCATGGTAGGAACTAAACAACATATTTGTATAAATGCTTTATTGTTTCGATCTGTTTGTGATAGCCAGTGTTAAAAATAGTCAGTGTTTCAGTCCAGAGTACATAGTCATAAATTATTATAGATGTTATAAGTCATTGTTACTTCTCTACTGCATTTGTTGTATATCATTATATATTATCAATAACGTTTTTTTTTTGTTTATTGCCAAGTGTTTTCTGAGGGTTAAAATAGTTCATTCCACAAAGTTAGAGAATAACCATTTAGCCCATTTACAAAGTTTGTGGCATCACAAGCCTTGTTGTTTTAAAATAATATTTATATACTGTTATTTCCATTGACTGTACTAGATTGATATACATAAATATCTCTATTATGTTGACAGAATGTTATATGAACTCTGCGTTTACATTGAATATAATAAACCGAAATTAAGTATAATAATGTTTTTAATTGTTCCTTGTCTTTTTTTCACTTAGTTTTTACTCTGTTATTCTTGTCTGTCAGCTGCTCTCCATAT
>JADKLZ010071522.1:6837177-6856301 GCA_021533235.1 Biomphalaria straminea | reverse complement strand
ACAACTGAACCAATTAGTTTATAGCTCCAAACAATTAGTACAACTGAACCAATGTTGGTGTATCATGTTTTAAATAGATAACATTTAAATGGCTTGAAAAAACTTCGCTTGTAAATAAAAACCCAGCATATTTTTTTTAACAATATACACACATTTAAAGTTAATTAAATATAATTATAATAATAATAATCATTTTAATTTATAAAATGCTGTTTACAAAATGTAGACTCAAGATGCTGTGATAACATTACTAACACAAACACGAGAGTTAACATGACAAACTACATATATATAGATTGATATAGATGTAATAATAATGAATTACACTGACATTTATAATTTAAACATAATCTAACTCACAACAAATAACACGTCTTTACTCTTCCAGGTCTCTAGATCGTCTCTCGTTTCATATTTGCATTACGTTGGACCCTATTGTAATTTCATCATCCTCTCTGCATAGCCACAAACCAATCGGTAACTTTTTATCACCGTAACCTTGGAAACACGCACACTCCAGGGCCAGCCTTAGGCATATGCAAACATGACTCATACAAAAAATATTTAGGAAAGATATAAACTGTGCCCAATGTTATTTAATGACTACACTAGAAACACTAGCTTTTAAATACATTGTGAAATTTTAATTTTTAGAAGTTTTTTTTTTTTTTTTTAATTTATTTTTTTTATTGGGGACATGAAATTCACTTAACTTAGGACACTCTATAATCTAAAGCTTGTCCTTTGCATGCAGATACACAACACTTCATAGGAAGCCTATCGTTAACATCGCTTGCCAGAGAGGACCGCCTGGGTAAAAAGGGACGCTGAACTATGTATTTTCTTTAATATTCATCTGATTTTCTAAGTTTGCAGGAGTATTGCAACAAACTGCAAGCCAGGCGATCAATTACTTTTTTTTTACTTTTTTTCTATTGACATCTATATATATAATCCTCTAAGTAAAAGGTCCAACGAGCAACAATTGGGAAGATCCCAAAGCGCAGCACGCGGTGTGAATGGAAATTGGTGCATCCCAATCCGCACTATTTTGTGAATGAAAGTGGTGTTTATATGATTATCTCTTCTTCTCAGATTATTGTCATAATATTAAAAGTATTTCCACATTATTGTGTCGTTAGACTATTGAAACTAGAACAACAATACACAGATAGAGTATACTCTCAGGTTTCACTTTAGAAAGTACTTTAATTACGCACATTCGTTCATTAGACATGATTACTAAAGATAACTCATCTCTCTATTCCTAGATCTAGATCTAAAACTCGAATTCAACTCTAAGAAGATTATAGAACTTCTCTTCCCAGAGATAGTTTTATGCTTTAGCACATGAACACACTAATTATTGTCCATTTAATCAAATTAACATTCAAATTTGTTTTTCTAAAGCATTGTTACATAAGTGCAGCTATATTCTTAATATCGCGTAATTTAAGGTCAATTAGCCATTTTTTTATTATTTTTTTTTAGCTCCATTCATAGTATTTTTCATTCATGAATTCACGCATTCGATTTACTTATAACAAGTAAATGGGAAGATCCCAATGGCACAGCATGGTGTGAATGGGAAATAATATATCCAAAATCCGCACTATTTTCATTCACAAAATAGCATAGCATTTTTTTTTTTTTTTTACTTTAAAACGATTTTAATAATGTCCGGAAATTTCCAGGACTTTTTCGACCGGCGGCATAGCATTTAATAACATTTCAGGAGATTTCCAAGGGGCTCCTGGTAAATCAAGAGGCCGCGGGAAATCTGTTATGTTTTATAAAATGGTTCATTTTCATAATTTATACACCTAAAAATTAGCACGGGTCCAAAGAAAGTTCGGGACCCACTGTGGTCGTATATGTTGTAGTATTTTTTATTCATGAATTCACTTATAACAAGTAAATGGGAAGATCCCATGGCGCAGCATGGTGTGAATGGAAATGGTATATCCAAATCCGCACTATTTTCATTCACAAAATAGCATAGACATAAATAAATATAGACTGGAAAAAGGAATTAACCTCATGTAACTTGATTTAATAATTTATACACCTAAAAAATTAGCGCGGGTCCAATGAAAGTGCGGGACCCACTGCGGTCGCATATATTGCAGTGCCTAAGGCCTGCCCTGGAAAATAGCGGCGTATGCTATGCCGCCGGTCGACTAGTAGTAAATATTAGAAAAAGAATCACGCGTAGCATAGAGTAAAAGCGTATTCAGGTCTAGATCAATAATCTATATTTATTTTCATTCTCATCGATCTAGAGATCTAGTCATAGAGTCCTAGACAAAATTTTTCTAATAGTGGTGGCCACTGAGGAGTCGTTTTAGTTGCTGTTTCCTGTTGTACTAGGCGAGCAAAAAAAAAAAAGATCAAATGCTAATTAAAGCATTGCAACGACCTTGACCTTATTTCCAACAGCTACACATTTGTAAACACGGATATTATTATGATGTGTATCTTGGAAAATACAGAAGCATGGTATAAATCCTTCCGAGAGACAATGCGTTTTCTTATACTGTGTTTTCATTTAAAGGAATAGAGTTCAATAGACCTACATTAGTGTTTGCACATTTTAAACTATTAGTCTAAGAACCTGTATCATAGATCTATCTTCCCATCAATCTAGATTTAGATCTAGATCTTGCATTCTTTAATTCTTATGATACCAAAACTCATAAGATAATAGGATAATTATAATTTAGTCGCGTTTTTTTTTTGTAAGACATGGAAAGTATACATTAATAAACATTACACGGACTTTTTTTCTTATTTGCGGTTTAGTAATTGGTCTTGATCTAGGTAAATATTTAATCTTCATTTAAACACTTCTATTCTTTTACTTGGTCTGATTAGTACTGAGTAGCTGAGTTGTTAAGCGTTTGGCTTCATAACCTGGGGTCCTTGTTTCGGTTTTGGGTGAAGACTGGGTTTTTCACCTTTGTTTATTTTTAGCTTGCCCCACCCATCTGTAATGGGTAACTGACTTGGGGAAAGTAATGGCGGTTGATCTTTGTGCTGGCCACATGACACCCTGATCGTTAACTTTAACCGAAGAAACAGATGACCTTAATATTATTTTTTGTATATACCCTGTAAACCGCATTTTCTTCAAGAGGATCTTTAATTTTGCTATGATATCTTTGTACCTGACTGAATATTAGGGTTTCCCAAAGTCTACATACATGAAGTAATTTTGTTATATTTCTTAAGATCTTAAGGGAAGACTTCGACAGCTTTATTGATCCTTATTGAAAATGTGTTTAAGTTCCAGGTAAAATCAATATGCAAACTTCTCTTTCTATCAAATTATCTTGAGCTTTTTTTATTTCTTTAGAAAGCAGTGTCTACTTCAGTGTTGTTGACGGTTGTTGACTTGTAACACCAAACTACTGGCATACAACTAAACAGCAGTAGGCGTATAATATTTAAACTTGTAAAAACTGGAACTAACTTGAATAAGTTTATTGTAAACTGTTCTATATTTAACTTGTATTAAAATATAGATATCATAAACTTCAGATGAAGTGAAATAAATATAGTAGACTTTAGCAATAATATGAAATAGGTTTTGAGCCAAAATGAATCTCACATGAAAACAAGTCTTTTCACTCTGCTATTCTAAATTTCTTTTTCATCTACCAGACACCTGATGACAGTGCCCGCTTATCTTGCATCATTCACACTGCATAGCTACTAACCAATCACTTGCTGCTTCTCACTATTACCTTAGCACACAAACACACACGCTCCATACTATTCAGTGATTTTAAAAGTAGTATCCAGTGACTCTAGTCTAATAGACTAAGTCTAAATTGATCTCCAGGGGACGACCCCCTAAGACGCCTAAGAGAAAATAAAATGTGAATGAATGAATTGGAGGTCTACGTTAGAGAATATCCTATCTAAGCAGATTGAGACTCTAAATACACTTCTCATTTTAGGTATTAATTAACGTTCACTTCAATTCAATTCCCTAAACATACAATGATATCGAAAACAATAATTATATTATTATTGGTTCCTTAGTAAATAATTTCATTTTTTTTAATTAGAACTGAATATCTTCATTAATCATAATTCAACACCTAATTTATGTAGCTTTATTTTGTATATATGAAACTTTTAGTACAAATTAAATAGAATTAAATGGCAATAAAAAGAAATATGGACAAAACAGTGTAGATTAATTATGTGTTGGCTATCTTGTCGATGAAGTACATCGGTTCTGGTATTTGTGTAACAAAATTTAAAGTAATGGCTTTATAAAACAATTTCAGGTGGAAAAATAAATAAAAATAAAAAAAAATAAATAAATAAAATTGTACATATATTGGCTGTATCATTTAGAATGTAGGGTAAGATTAGATAATTTATATAAACCAAGTGATAAGAAGGGGAATAACCCATGAATACAATATGTCGTTTACTCATCTGAGTTACTCCCCGGTCTATTCCTGTATTGGAACGGATTTCTTACTGTTACAGAATATGTTATTTATAAAATGTGTATATTCATATTTCAAATCATATAAGAGTCTATAATTTATTATATTTAATGATACGTTCAATTAAATACAAATCAATTTGGTACCTGATATTTCTGTAGCCATGAATGTTTTACACTTTACTATGAATTGAATCAACAACATATGTAACACGTGACTCCAAAATAATGATGTATTTAGAATGCCGGTATCATTAAAATGCATTTACATGATTAGGCTTAAACTCTAGAAATTCCATTTAAGAACTATTTTAGTGACAACCCTGCTTTATTCTTTTATCTTATCTCTGTTGACAGAAAGATATTAGGGGAGGGGACAGTGGAGTGATGCACATATATGACTATTTAATTTGTTTTCTCTTTTCAGAAATAGAGATAATAATAGTTATCATTATATCTAATGGGCCTCTTCCAAACGAAATTTGATTATGGTAAGTTTATTAAAAATAAAAACAATTCTAATTATTTTTTGTAAAATTTAAAAACTTTAACAAAATAATTGTGTGTTTGATAATCTAAATCATACTTCCCTAGTGTTTATAAGAGCATGGAATGGGATTGTCTGAGCAGGAAAACCAGTGACATAATTTAGGTCATTGGTTAATACGTATAACTAAATCCATTACGCGAAGGACGTAATCATCTTTTTTTTTTTGAAGTAACGTCTGTATTATATAAGAAAAGATAATAAATTTAATATGTGCTGTAATAATAAAGTTTGACAAAACTTTCTAAAGCTACTGTAGGAATCACTAGAAATTAATAATAATTATTAATTTTTTTTTTACATTGTTCAAATTTTACAATGTGAGGGCGCCAACAACATAAAGACGACAGCTCTATTAAACCACTGGATGTCATGTGCGAAAGCAGAGTGCTTCTTCCATTATTTGTAGCTCCCCCCTCCCAAGTCAGCCATGGCCAGGAGGCAGTAGCAGGAATAGTTGACCAATACAGAACAATGTAGACCCAACGGAGGTTTTCCTGTATGTGCTTTACCTTTGTCAGTTCAGCGTCGTAGCAACATGTGGCAAGGCGCATGCGCACTACATTTCGGGATCCTTCAACGTCCATCCAGCTCTAATTGGTTATTAGTTGGGGAAAAGTAAAGTCAGTTGGTCGATATGCTGGCCACCCTCATTAACCGTAGAACCACAGAATCAGATGATCTTTACATTATCTGCCTAATTTATATTATAGTCTGAGAGGAACTTTTTTACTTTGCTTTATAAATACTTTATAATAGGTTTTAATTTTGGTGTTCTAAATCATTATGTTAAAAACTAGACTATTTACAGAGTATTTTTCTTCGACAGGGACACACGAAACTGCCGTCTTTAAATCGGATGACGTCGCGGAAGTAGAGAAACAAAAACGTGAATGCCAGAAAGACCACAGTAAATATATTCCAGTGAATGAGCTTCTTCTAGAGAAATTACCAGAAGGTTATCGCGAGCAAAACCTTTTCGATCTGATTCAATGCATGGCAGAGCTGACAGTGAGAATAACTGTCAAGTTTTGTAGTGCAAAGAGAAGACAGTATTGGATGGGGACTGAAGCTGAATACCCTGGCTATAAAGACAGGGGCAAAGAAAGTCGACTCATTGGAAGTGGTCAAATATGTGACGTGTTAAAAGTCGAAAACGGCGAGATGAAGTGCCCTTGTGATGATTGTAAAGGGGCTACCTCTGAGAAGCGAGAGGTCTGGAACATTCATGTGTTTACCGCGACCCACGTGGTATATGATTCCGAGGAAGCCTTGAAATCTGAAATAAAACTTTTTTACGAAGGAAACGATGGTACAGGAAATAAAACATTTTACGGTGTTGATACTATCTGGTCTAATGCTAACGGCGACCTCTGTGTGCTGTCATGCGTGACCTGTGATCGAAATCTAGCCTCCTCTCTGCATGTAACAATTAAACAAATTAATGTTTTATGGCAGACTATACGAGAAAACTACCAGAGGGATAAAAAGGAATCAAAGCAGAGAAAGTACAAAGACCGGATCGTTGTTATTGTGTCTCATCCTCACGGAGGTGCCAAATGTATTTCCTTTGATAAACTAGAAGGTAGAGTATGGAAATGGATTTATATCGACAACAGAGGCTGGCATTTAAACTACCAGGCCAGCACCTGTACCGGAAGTAGTGGAGCCCCTGTTTATCTCTATGGAATGGACTGGTTCAAAACTGCGTATGCCCACAGCGGTTGTAACGGTGATTGTAATTACAGTACAACTTGGTGTCCAAAATAAATATCTGTAATGACAATCGTCTCGTCTGCCTGTTTTCTAATCAAAAGTTTCGCTTTTTTTTTGTTATTGTTTGTAATATAATTTTAATAACTGTTGTTCTTGTGTTGAACTTTTCTTTCTTTTCATTTTTCTTGTTATTTCCATACAATGGTATATCCTAATTGAAGCTAGCATTTATGTACATATTTAGTGCGATATTTACAATAAAAAAAACATTAAATGGTTCACCATCTAGAGGAAGATATATGTTCAAGTATTTTCATTTATTATAATTGTAATGCCAGAAACTACAGCACACTCTCCAGTGATGTAAAAGTAGGCTTCATATAGAGTTACATTTTTGTAATGCATTTACTTCAATGAGTACTATTTGTTGTTATGTTATAGGTAACAAACAACATTTAGCCCCGTGGTTCTCTATACCTTCTATACAAATTACGCAACCCACAAAGGCTGTCACGTGATACGTAATTTTTTTGTTTTATTAATATAATCACATATAATCACGTGGCTAAATGTTTGTTTACGATTGGTGAATGAGGTCCATTGTAGTGTAAGTGTGGCTGTGGGTACGTGTGTGTGTTGATGTCTTAACTTATACTCTGTCTTCTCTCTTTCCAGAGGTCAAATGGGTCAGCCTTATGGGGCTAAATGAGCCCAGTCATCATAAAAGGCCTAAATGTTGAACTTGCAAATGTAATAGGATTTGTTCTTGTAGTTGTAAAAATGGCTGACTGACTTTAACAGGTTATTCAGAAAATGTTTGAGTTTCTTGTACTAATTTATTCAATGTGCTCAATAATGTCACATCATTGTTTGTGACATCGTGACATGAAGTTATCGGGAATCACGGAGTAAGCTTAAAATTCATGGGTAACACTTTTCACGTGAAGTTTTGCGTGGAATGATGGGTAAAAAGTCTCGTTTTGAGAGCTGACCACATGGTCAAAAGTCAGTAGTCACCATGGATATAGAAGGGAATAGAAATATAAATGGACGGTTGCCTGGTCGTGCGGTCTGCGCGCTGAACTGTCGTTTGCATCGTTTTCAAACCCTGCCCGCTCCCAACTTCCGTCTTCCTGCGGGAGGTTTGGACTTTGGAAGTAAACTATCTTCAACTCTAAAGGAACAACCGAAACATGTAAAACATTAAAAACAATAACATTATTCTTGTTCAGAATGTATTACTGAACGTTGATATTATGTGCATTTGATGTATTCCATTGGATTTCATAAGTATTTTTTTTGTGAGATATGATTTTTATATCTTTATGGCTGGAATTACCAGTGTGCTAATATTTTATATCAAAGAAATATATAGTCTGCTATTCAAGCGTCAAGTTGTGAATCATTATGTTTGTTGTGCTATTATAGCTGTAGTACTCATTAGTAGACATACGCAACAACAAATCCGGTGTGAAGAAGGATATTTAATTAATATACAGCAAACAACTCAACCCTTAAAATGAGTGTAGTAGTTTAGCCTCTAAACATCAGATTTGTGTATGCAATCATTGTAAAACAGTTCAGCATTTTAAGCAGTGGCGTAGCATCCATGACGCGAAAGGGTTAAATGAACCCGGGCCCATGACCAATAGGGGCCCACAGCCTGAGAAGTAGCAACCATTACGCAAATGGGTTCTTTGCACTTGGGCCCATGACAATTGACTAGTGAGAACTTACGGATGGCACTATAATCTTGAAGTTCACGAATTAAAATTTCGACCCAGCTGCTAATTATTCAATTTTCTCTAAGCTCAATTTGTATCTTTTTTTTCTGTATTTAAAATGTGAGTTCTAAACTTTCGGTGTTTCTTCCAGCCATTCAAAGCAGAGTTAAAAAAAAAAAAACTGTCCCAAAAGTTGTTATTCTAAAACTTTTTGTATCCGAAATATTTTGAATTAATGTAAAACACAGCGTCGTCGGAAGTTTCATCACATTGTTTTTTTAGTCTTTGTATTGAATACAATTTTAATGCTATCGTTATAACAGATTAAAAAAAAGAAGGAGATGAAATATAAAAAAAAAATAGCATAAAATATTTAGCAAGGAAACCAAACACCAGAGTAAGTTACATATGTACATGTTAAAGTAGAAATGTGTCATGAGTCCATACTGTGACATAGTACAACCAGTTTCATAGATCACCAGAGTCAACACGTTAATTATCGTCATGCAATCAGAGAAAGAGGTTAAGGGAAAAAATATAGCATATGCCAGCTTCTAGAAGGTCACAGGTTATAAAATAATTAGGAAAGTAGCTTATATGATTCTTGAAAGTACGATTTAGAAAAGTATAAATTAGGGGAAAGTTAGTTAGTCGGGGTTCTCGCATTGTAACGATCCTTGCTTAGTAACGGTTTTTTGTTAGAATGAGTTAAAACATTTGCGGGTCCATCAGTTGAAGTTATACTAGTTGAAGCTGTTGTTGTATCATTAAGTTGTCTCAGTAATGTCAGTTAGAGTTCTGTTTCATTTTACGAAGACATATAAGTCATGTTATTATTGAATTGAGAATCTACTGACATGTGTTAATTTGAAGAGCTTTATCAAAGAAGTTAAAAGAGAACACAGAGGTTTCTTTAGTGTGTTATCAAGTCATTCATATAATTCTCGCCGTGATGATTCTGTATGAACCATAATTAATATAAGAAGAAATAACAAGAAATAAATCAACAGAAATCTATCTCAAATGTTTGTTCTGTTACAATGAATGGCGAAACCAAAGATGTAGAAGATAGGAATATGTCAAAATTAATCATGGAATAATTCTTTCTCTGATCAATGCTTAGTATTTGGTTTATAGTTTAAAAGAAAATTAACAGCATTACTTTTTTACAAAAACATGATCATGGAATAGTGCATTATGTTCACTGTGCTAACCACGACTCTAACTTGGTATTAAATAATTCCATCAGCTGTGTTCAAGATGTTGCAGATTTCTAGGACTTGGTATGTGTTTCTGCTCACAGCATCTCAAGATGGGCGCGTCTTGAATCCAATAGGAATAGCATAGCTTATAGTACACTCAGATACATTTACTTTTGCCCACAAGGTGGTCATCAAGGAATGATTCGGATATTTTGATGTACTAAAGCTGTTACCGGGGGCGCGGTGGCCGAATGGTTAAGCGCTCGGCTTCCGAACCTGAGGTCCTGGGTTCGAATCCCGGTGAAGACTGGGATTTTGAATTTCGGGATTTTTAGGGCGTCCCTGAGTCCACCCAACTCTAATGGGTACCTGACTTTAGTTGGGGAAAGTAAAGGCGGTTGGTCGTTGTGCTGGCCACATAACACCCTGCTCGTTAACCGTTGGCCAAAGAAACAGATGACCTCAGTGGCGTAGCTAGAGTATATGATGCCTGGTGCGTTACCTCATCTTGGTCCCCCCCCCCCGAAAAATAACAACTAACTAAATAATAACATTGCAAAACCTTGCTTTTTTGTTCAAAATAATATGAATTCATTAATCAAATATTGTTAATTCAAAAAAAATCCCCTTTTCATAAACATACTACAAGTGAATTTTACCCGCTTTCTTGATGGCAAAAGTATCAATAATTTTATCAAAATCATTTTTTTCCCACCAGCTCTTGTTCAATTGAAAAAATGGCCAAATTAGTAAGTCGTAAATTTTTCATCGTTGATCGCAAATAATTCTTGATCAGTTTAAGTTTGGAAAAACTTCTCTCGCATGTAGCGACGCTTACCGCAATAGTAAAAAATATGCGAATCATGATGACGATATTCTGGACTGAATCATCTAGCTGATATTTTTTTAATTCAAGAGCTCAACAGGTCCTTGTTTGAGCTGTTCGGAGGCTTCTGATGAAACTGTGACAAAACGATGAAGTCTCTTTCGCTCCAGCAGAAATTCGTTTTTATTAATGTCGATAGGAGTAGGCCCTAGTATCGAGATTGATTTCGACCTGAGGATTTAATAGCTGGGAAGTGACAAAAATTCATATCTATCTGCTACATCATTAACTTGATCGAATCGGGTGATTATTTCTTAACACAATCCTGTCCAAGGTAGAATAAATTTCCCTTCGTAGCTCTTCTTTGTGTGTATGTACAGCGTTGTCACTTTTCTCACCAGGTATTTGAGGTTCTGTACTGATTCTCAGATCTGAGCGCACGCTTTCGGCAAAGGTAATGCCGGCTTCAGCGATGTCCTCTAGATTACTACTTAAAAATGTCTCTTATGTTTTTAGTTTGAGTGAGCAGTCTCGAATAGACAATCTTTGTATTTGAAGGTAGACTTGCGCTTCATTAATCTCAGTAAATACAGGAGTCCAGTGCCACCTCTTCCCAGTTGCTGGTTTCGACCCACTGTCATTCTACAAACGTGGCCAAGTCAGCCAAAGCGTCTGCTGTTGAAAACAAAGCGGATGTCCTGGCAACCTGCTCTTCGTAGCACTTCCTCATTGGTTATCTTATCTTGCCACCTTATTTTAAAGATCCCCTTTAGACATCGGAGGTGGAAGACATTCAGCTTTTTTTCCTGCCATGAGTAGGTTGACCATGTTTCACTTCCGTATAGCAAGGTGCTCAATACACAGGTCTGGTAGACTAGAGCTTTAGTACTGGAGAGAGAGCATAAAGGAGGGATCTTTGATTGCAGATGCTATACACAGCATAAGCAGAAAGAAGGGTGAAAATGCAACGGCGCCTGGTGACTACATATGCACAACCTGCGATCGCAGCTGTGTATCAAGGATCGGCCTCTTTAATCACACAAGAGCTTGAAAAGATCGTCTCTCGAGACGTAAAATGCCACAGACAGGAGCCCAAAATCCAAGATAGGTGAGAAAATTAAAAAACTGAATAGCAACTAATAATCCACCTGCTTCAGATCTAGTCGATGAGTTTTCATCTCTGCTAGTAAATGTCTCCAGTTTCTATAATTTAGAAAATGTATCACAAACCATCTTGACGCTGGCGCTCCAGCGGGTGTCAACTAAACGTTTAAGGCTAGATCTGTTTTTTTGTATGAGGATAACCAAGCAGTAAGCCTATGTTGAAGTTGAGAAAAAGACGTCAGCCGTTTCAATCAGACGATGCCGATTTCTCCGTCTGAGCTTAAAAGGGCTTTGAGGCGTCAGCCAGACTAGTTAGTCTTGAGCACTGTTCATCATTTTGTTTACGATACAGTATTACAATTAACTAGTTAGTTAAAAAAAAACTCGTAGAAAACAAAGGTTAGCTTATTTAAAAATATTGACATTACAATAGAATTATTTCCAAAATTTAACTATAAAGAATCGTATAGAAATTAATAAACAAAGACAATTGTTTATAGCTAGAGTTTAGAAATATATTTGTTAACTCTATATCTAGGTTAAACCAAAGGACTAAACAATGAAGTAAAAAAAATGTTGACCTATCTTCTTCTTCTTTATATTACAGAGAATTGATCAGTGTAGTAACAACATGTACCGTGTGTCCGAAATAAATCTAGTAAATTAGATTCAAACTGTCCTATAGCTTACATTGTATTGATGGAGATGAAACAAAATAGCGACATGAATAGTGTATAAATCATTAGTTCATGTTTAAAATACAGTAGTATGTTTGTTTGTGTCCATACAGTCGTTTTTTTCTGAAAAGCTCAGGGAAATAGGAAATTAATACACACTGGGGGAATTTTGGGGCCCCTCTCCACTTGGTGCCCTGTGCGGCCCGCACCACCCGCACATTGGTAGCTACGCCACTGGATGACCTTAACATCATCTGCCCCGTAGATCGCAAGGTCTGAAGGGGACATTTTACTTTTTTTAAAGCTGTTACCACAAATTACTTTGTGTTTCTCAAAAAAAAAAAAAAAAAAGAATGCCTGGAAGCTGTAGCACTAATATGGAACTATGAATTGCTTATTGTCGAGTACTAAATTGTAAACCCACTCCATGTTACTATAATAATGTTGAAAAAATGAGGAGCAAGATCTACATAAAGCAGAAAGTATTGGAATGGTTAACATACCCAAACATTCAGATTACTCAGTTGTTCTGTCACACTTTATATTCTTCTTATTTGGGTGAGGGGGGCCCACAAAGATATTTTTAAACCCGGGCCCCAAGGAAACCTTGCTACGCCACTGATTTTAAGGGTTAATAAATATAAAATCACATAACGTTATTATTATTATTATTATATTATTATTATTATAGCTTTTATATAGCGCTACTTTCATGCTTATAGCATGCTCAGAGCGCTTTGGTCTATTCTCATTTGTGGACCAGTGGGGGGAAGGGGGTATCTAGGAGTTGGTTTCTCGTGCTGCCTTTAGGCGATCAGTAAACACAAATCTGCCCGAGTCGGGTGTCGAACCTCGAGCCCCCTTCTAGGTAGCCAAGCCAAGCCAAGCTCAAGCCGCACTTAGCCTTTCGACCATGCTTCCCGTTATGTTACGTTATGTAACAAATAACTGACAAGAACAAATCCTACCACAGAAACAAGATGAAAGACTAATTAGCTTAACACATGATTAACAAAAACAGATCCGACCACAGTAACAAGATGAAAGACTAAGTCCAGATCGTTAGATACTTGAATGAAGTTTAAGAGGTCAAGGCCACAGTCGAGTCTCTGTCCGTAATTAGATGTCGTCACTTTGAATTCCAAACTGAGGAATACCAGGCTACCAGCATGCTCAAGCTATACCCCAATATACGTGACGTCACCAAATCCCCTAACTATGTCGCGTCTCTATACTAAAGTACCCAACTTCACAGTTCTGTGTAACATGGGAACGAGCTGTTGGTCTCTACTGCCCATAGTTTGAGTTTAAAACAGTGATTCTTAAAATATGGCCCGCGGGCCACATCGAGGTGGTTCTATCCGACCTGCTGAAACGCTAGCACAATGTGTAGAAAATCACCGTTCATAAAAATAAGGTTAAAATATGTATCTTTTCTTACGTTAGGGCCTTCACTATTAATCTTTTACATTAATTCCTACATTATTATTATATTTATTTATATATTAAGTGGAAATGTGGAATCTAGCTGGCAAAGTGAAAGAATCTTTACTCTTTTGTGGAGCATGATCATTAACCAAAATATCTGATTTGTACCATATGTGTTTGTCATTTTATTAAATGTTTGTTGTTTGTAGCTTACATTTCAATACACAATTATTTCTGTACTAAATAATATACAATAAACCATACACTAACTTCTTAAAAGGTCATGAACAAGAAAGACATTACTAAAAATACATTTTTATAAGACAATACCTATTTAGGACCTACAACTTAAGGAGGGATTATTTTTATATCATTCACTAATGCCCACATGTGGACAATGCCGTTCAAAATAAAAATTAAAACTGTCAAATTAGAGTTTCTATATATGGCTAACAAGCTAGTAATACTTTTCTCAGCGATATACCTCAACGTGGTCGAGAGGCTATGTGCGCTTGAACTTGGCTTGGCTCGAGGTTTGACACCCGACTCGGGCAGAGTTGTGTTTACTGTGCGCCTAAAGGCAGCACGGGAAACCAACTCCTAGATACCCCATCCCCCCACCTGGTCCACAAATGAGATTGGACCAAAAGCGCTCCGAGCATGCTATAAGCATAAAAGCAGCGCTATATAAAAGCTATAATCATAACTTTCAAATTTGCAGGAAATCGTTAGGGCCTTTTTCGAGATCCATGTCCAGGTTTCAAGAAAATACGAGTTGAATAGAGGTATTGTGAAAATAGTCATTCGTGTTGAATAATCTTTGTTATACATGAAGTAGTCTTACTGTTGTTGTTTTTCTTTAATGCTAAATGTCAAGCTTAGCTTACTAAAAAGAACGTGACTTGCGTTAATGTCACGTGATCGTGACATGAGGAGCTCATGTTGACATCTAGACCAATCATAATGTTTCATTTGAACCCCATTAGAAGCATGCCGGGATTTGTTTTGATGACAGCTTTCAAACAGCTGAAGTTCTCGTGCTGAACTAAACAACAGACGCTAGTAGGCATGCGCGTGGGGTTCCAGCTCTCGTCGCGGCATCGTGACGATCTCGTCTAAACATCTGTAAGTACATGGGAAGAAATGGTGTTTTGTAAAATGCGGTCGTTCCTGAATATCTAACCCCCCCCCCAACAGTTTAATATTTCGGTAAAGCGGAACAAAAAAAAATTGAAAACTTTTTAAATAAACATGTATCTATGTTTTAACCTAGAAATAGAAATCTATGTTTTAACCTACATATCTAATGTATAACCTAGAAATAGATAAGGAATGGCAAATGTGTTTCGAACCAACTTATTTTCCACTAAAACTCTATATTGCCCCTAAACGGTTTTCACTATAAGGTCTCCCCCTTCGATTCTTGTCTTCAGGGGCGTATTGCATTTCTGTAACGACGCTAATGTTCTTAGTAATCTCTCCTTCACTCCCCCTATTTATGTTTACCGTCATGCACACTAAATATCAACAAGCATTGTTGTTGTCTCTCTTGTCACTTTAAATCACGCTATAGCATCCTGACTTGTTAGTGTGCCAATGTCTATAAAAAAACTGTCCATTGATAATTACGTCATTCATTCAACGGGCTTCCTCTTGCATTGCCCTATATAAATGATGTTCCCTAAGTAATGTGTCACCACTCTTTTATGATTGAGGGTCCTGCCAGCAGGAGGTTGCAACTAACGATCTGCCCGACGCCCAAACTCTACGTAAATATCTGCCTTCACAACACAGAAATGGGTGAGTAGATATTTGTCCATAATATAATATACAAAGAAGATTGCATGTGCAATATAAGTTCCCCTTTCAGACCTTGATATCAATAGGCCAGATGATGTAAAGGTCATCTGATTCTGTGGCCCACGGTTAACGAGGGTGTCATGTGGCCAGCACGACGACCAACCGCCTTTACTTTTCCCCAACTAATGTCAGGTACCCATTAGAGCTGGGTGGACTCAAGGGCGGCCAGAAATCCCGAAATAAAAAAGTCCAGTCTTTACAAGAATTCGAACCCGGGATCTCCGGCACGGAAGCAAAGCTCTTTACCGCTCAGCCACCGCGCCTCGAATGTACAATATGGGCATCAGTAACTACAAGACACTGCAGTTTTTCATACTTCTCTCTACTTCTGATGTGTACGCCATCTGCAATCTAGAAAAAAAAAGTATACACTTCCCTTTCAGATTTTTTTCTATCTATGTGGAAGATGATGTTAAGGTCATCTGTTTATGTAGCCAACAATTAAAGAGCAAGTTGTTATGTGAACAGAGAACGACCAACCGCCTTTTTTTCCCCCAACTTAAGTCAGGTACTCATTAGAGCTGGGTGGACTTAGAGGCGCCCAAAGATCCCGTTATGAAATTTCCAAATTAACCAGGATTCGAACCCTGCACCGCCCTCCCTCGGTTCGGAAGCCAAGCGCTTTACCGCTTAGCCACCGCGTCTTCAATTAGATCACTTAACAAAATATCTTGTGGAATGGACTTTGGTGGCATTCTGTGAACATTTTGTAGCCGGTTAGGGCGTCCACTTCTTCTCTTAGCAGGACTTCCTCGTTGGTTATTGTATCTTGCCTCCTTCTTAAGAATTCGCCTTAAGCCACAAAGCTGGACGATATTTTGGTGTTTCTTTTCTTTTTTTTTTTTTTTTTTTTTGCTAACCTTGTATCACTACAGTAGAGAAAAAAAAAGCTGAAAATGTGAGGTCCAGGGCCGAGGTGATAAACTAGTGAATGTTAGGCCACCACTGCCTCTTAATGACCCACATATGTCGACTCTTGATAATATGAAAGTTAATTATAGAAAGATCTGTTATAATTATTTGTCAATATTGAGTGTTTCCAATTGTAATAATATTGAATTTTTGTTTATTTCATTTATTTTTTGGCACATCAGAGCACTTTAATTTATGGTTTATAGGCTGTGTATCTCATTTTTCAATCTTATTATATTATTATTTTTATTGTAAAGAAAGAAAGGTGCGAATATTTATTCGAGTCATGACACCGTCATTTCAACTTGACATTAGGATGAAGAACTATCAGTTATTTGCTGATCAAATCCCGTGCATCTATTTATGTAGTCATACTGGCATCGTTTTTTTTTTTTCCTTTTTTAAGAAGTAATAATAATGATAACAACTGAGTTGAAGGTGAGTGAATTGCAGTCTGTCTAATGAAGTAAGATTATAAACAATAATCTCTTGCTGTAGTCTAGAGACAGTAAGAGTTAGTGATGTGAAGGCATAGACTTATTTGTCGTGACAGACTATGGGTACATGATCTAGAACTTTGGCTGGATAGCAAGGAGTTGGTTGATAGGTACTGTTCGGACCATGGGCGTAGCCAGGGGGGGGAGTTCTTGGGGTTCAACCCCCCCCCCCGAAATGAAATCCCCCCCCGAAAGGGGGGGGGTGGAATTTACTTACTGAATTTTTTATTAGATCTTGTTAACTTTAGGCGAGATTTCAATACTAAACCATCATTTGTCCCAGTGCAGCCAAGGGATTTTGAGTTTAAAACCCCCTAACAGAGGGTTTTGCAGTTAAACCCACCTTTTCTATAGAACAAAACAAACAAAAAAGCAATGTAAACGACAATTTCGAAATTCCAAGAGCATAGCTAAAGGGGGGGGGGATTTTAAAACCCCCTCCGAAATTTTCGATAAAACCCCTTCTTCAATGTAAGACTATCCATACATCAGTCACCGGCTTCTATGAGCGTAGCCAAGAGGGGTTTAGTGTTTAAACCCCCCCCCAAGCGGTGCTGGCCGTTTAAAACCCCCTCTTCAATATTTTAAAAGCAAATTACACACTCAAAATTTTATGTGAACAGCCAAAGGGGTTTTAAGTTTTAAACCTCTTATAACAAAAATAATTACACACTCAAAATGCTATGAGCGTAGCCAAACGGGATGGGTTGAGTTTAAACCCCTCTTCAGCGGGGTTTAAAGCAAAAAAAAATACTTCTTCAATATAAGGAAAGGAAAATACACACTAAAAATGCTTTGAGCGTAGCCATAGGGGGTTTTGAGTTTATACCCTCCTTCAGCGGGGTTTGAAGCTAAAAAATATCTCTTCAATTTGAAAAAAAAAGCAAATTACACACTCAAAATTATATGAGCGATGCCAAAAGGGGTTTTGACTTTAAACTCCCCTCCAGCGGTATTTGAAGCTAAAAAATACCTCTTCAATATAAAAAAAGCAAATTAAATGCTATGAGCGTTGCCAAAAGGGTTTTTGAGTTTTAACCCCCTTTTAAATATAAAAAAGCAAATTACACATTCAAAATTCTATGAGCGTAGCCAACCCTATGGAATTTAGAGTTTAAACCCCCTCCTCCAGAGAGTTTTTTTTTTAAAGTTTAAACCGCCTACGGATGGTTTTGAGTTTAAAATCCACCCACCGAGAGCTTTGAGGTTGAAAATACATTATTGTAAAGCAAACTAAATACACCAAAATCTATGAGCGTAGCTATGGGGTTTTAAATTTGTTTAAAAAATGATTTTGACAATAAAAATTTCCTTTTCGATATAAAATCTTTAGCAAACTACAGACACCCAATTACACGAGCCTAGTCAAGAAAGGTTACACATTTCTACCAGTGGCTGGGCTCCATTAATAAAGTGCATTGAATAGTCGTCTGCGAAATTTAAAAAAAAAAAAGTAGCTCAACAAGATGCCTAAGTCAGATTTTAGGACTTAGTTATAGAGATCGGGTCTAAATCAAGGAAATCCTATGCCGTACTAGGAGTCGACCCCTTAGTAAGGTTGTGACAGAGCGCCGAATGAGGTTAGCGAGACATGTTCTCCGACAAAATAAATTACACCCTAATAAAAGTTGCGATGACAACCAAGTACAACAATTTCGCGGGGTGGGGAAGGGGGGGGGGGGGGGTGGGGGAGTAGAAAAAAAATCCCCCCCCCCCCAAAACCCTCCCCGAAAAAAATCCTGGCTACGCCCATGGTTCGGACAACTGACCAGCATCACATTATAAGATGAACATTATTGAAGTCTTCAAAAGTAACATCAAGAATGTTGTAATAACTTAAGGAAGGCAACTCAACGATATGCATATATATTTACATAAGGGCATCACAACACATATAACAACGACTGCTTTATGCAAAGCCTCTTTATCATGTCTCTAGACTTGGGCGGAACTTCGTTTCCTTCTTTCTAAGCTCAACATCCTTCTCTGACTAGTCTCTAATAATGTGCACCGTTTGCACGTCAATATTATAACAATGTCATAGTAAACTTTAACATTTTTATCGTTAAAAGTATCGAAAGCCTACTTAAGAAGCAATACTCATTATTCATTTGTAGTATCCAACAACATTGTGTGATCATGTCAGATCGAGATCATTTAAGAAAA
>JADKLZ010071522.1:6803333-6826765 GCA_021533235.1 Biomphalaria straminea | reverse complement strand
AAAAAGCCTCAAATGAATTTTTATATGCAAATTTTCGTATCGTCACAGATGTCATCAATTGTTTTTGGACCAAATGGGACAATGTGGGGAGAGGACTATATAAGATAAGATAAGATAATTTTTATTGATCCAATCTAATGGAAAAAATTCAGTTTGATTACAATTGACAACCTCAGCGTAACTACTGTACAATAACAATATTGATTAAAAATTCGAACAACATTCCCATACGAACACACATACACATTCACAACCAGCGCTTTATGAATTTGACTTCTATGTACTTCTCGATGACAGCTGACGTCGTAACACTCTGACCGAAAGTGGGACAAAGGAGTTTTTAAATCTTTCAGTTTTAGTCTTAATGGAAAGGAGTGACGACCAATTCGTTGGGATCTTATGTTTAATGGGTGTAGGTTGTCTTTAAGAATTGTAAGTGATTTGCATTTTGCATAATTTTTTATATTTAATGTAAGAAACACGTATTTGGGGGCCTCTCCTTCCCCCCCCCCCCAGCTACGCCACTGCATCCCCTCTCGTCCTGAATGAAGTTTGGACTAATCTTCAACACTAAAGGAACAGCCAAAACATTTTAAAAAATACAAACAAACAAGACATTTTTATAAATAGATAAATAGTGTAAATCTCATTAAAATTTTTCACATATAAATTATAATTAGGTCTTATATGAATGTACATTTTAGTTAATTATGGTTATAATATTTCCATTGTTTGGTGTAATGCACAAATTGTAAGACAAATTTCCATACGGACAATAAAGATTATTATTACTATTAAAACTTTCGATGCATTCTTTTTTAGTAATACTGTATATTGCGTAAAATAATTTAAGATATTTTTTTTCAAGAAAAAATTGAATAATTTTTCAAAGTCTTGACTTTCTGGCATTTTTTGCTCATTCAGAAGAATATCGCTGCGTTGTCCACTATGACTTCAAACAATGAATGGAAATGGCAATAGCGTAGCTCAGAGGGGGTCCCAATTTGAATGTCCAAACGGGCCCCTGTGACGAAATACAACCTTCTAAAAAAAAAAAAAAGAACTGACCGGCGCAGAAATACCTCCCCTTTTTTTCCCCCCATTATTAGCACCGCACAGTCCCCTCAATACCAGACTCACCTGTGTAGAATTACCCTCCCCTTGACCACTGGCTGGCTTCACACTGTCCCGGTTACGACCATCCGCTACAGACACAAACACACACGCGCGATAACTGACATTCCAATCACTCGTGACTCACCCATGGCCTAGGACGAGCACCCGAGTAAGACTACCCCCCCTTCTCTTTTACCTCTAACTGGCACTCCGCGCGTCCTAAGCTACGTGCCATACAGACGTTCACCCGCTACCATTCAAATTCCTCGTGCCCGCTCACGGCATCGGACATAGGTCAAATCTTGTAATCACAACGTGTACTCCTTCCCCCCTTTTTTGCTCACTCGCTAGTCAGGTGTATCAACACCTATGAATTTTATTGGTCCAATTCAAATGAATGGGTGGCTGAGAGGTAAAGCGCTTGGCTACTGAACCGGGGGGTCCCGGGTTCGAATCCTGGTGAAGACTGGAATGTTTATTACGGGATCCTTGGGCGCCTCTGAGTCCACCCAGCTCTAATGGGTACCTGACATTAGTTGGGGAAAAGTAAAGGCGGTTGGTCGTTGTGCTGGCCACATGACAACCTCGTTAACCGTAGCCCACAGAATCAGATGACCTTTACATCATCTGCCCTATAGACCACAAGGTCTGAAAGGGGGACTTTTTTTTTTACTTTTTAATTCAAATGAATGAATAACTTAATTCGAAAACTCGATGATCATTGGTTTGGCCCCAACGCAACGCGTGAGTCTCGACCCTTTAAAAGCCGGAGACACAAAAGAAACGCACGGCAATGCCTCTCTACCTCATACTCAGCGTGAAGTCAAAAGACTCTCGATTCAACTAATTCGTTAGGAATCTACGCGGTTGAGTTGGAAAAAACTTTATTACTAAAACTTGGAATGTCTTCGCCTGTAACAATTTGTTCATATATCATTACTATGTTAGCACTTGTTTATTTCCAAATATTACATATGTAAGTTCCTTTAAATATGAAGTTCCTTTTACTTTCTCCTTAATATTGCATGAGTGAATTTCTATGAATAATTCTCTTTTATTGATTGATGTTAACTATATTTTAAACAGTGGACATCATCCATCCTTCGTTTTGTCCACTTACTTATTATTATTTATTCATGATCATATTCATCTGGACCTTACTCACGTCTAGATTATCCATCGCCTGTGCATGCGTACCTGCGTATACACGCCTATCTACACATATTATCAGGCGTATCTTCTATGCACTTACTGAAACTGTTACTTACTGAACTGTTAACCTACACTCTAAGGCCTGAGGACCAGTCTCGCGTGCCTACTTAATCACTTTCCACCTTCCGGCTTGTATTGGCCGTGCGCCCCATTATACTCCTCCTCCGCCCCCCCCCCTTCTTCACGCGGCGCTTGGGTCACTAGCGGCTGCTGGCTTAGCTATCTGAGACTTATAAGATCGAGGGGCTATAACCCTGTAAAATGATACACCTGCTTTTTTCCTCAGTTATGTCCCTGCTTGTACACTCATTCGTGCATTTTGTATTACAATTATTATCCTATTGTTTCTTCTTTCAGTTATGTCCCTGCTTGTATATGTGCATTTTGTATTACTATCATTGTTGTATTGTGTGCATAACAAATGTTGTTAGACATAGCAATATATCGTTAGCCTGTATCTTAGCTAGTCTGAGGGAGACGCTCTTACCAAGGAGGCGCCCCTCGCCAATCAGCCTGTACGGTTTAATAATTCAGGCTCCTCTCACATCTCTTCTCTTAGCCTCCTATACCAGGGTTGGCGTGTTTTGCTGTCTGAAGACACATCTCAGCAGCTCTCCACACATTCCAATCGAGGGTGAATCACTCATAATCCCGACCAGAACTGAAGACATTCCAGGCTTAAGTCCCCAGACCTGTCTACACCTATCAGAGGGATCAGTCCACCGCGTGGCATCCCCCTTTTCACCACATCATCGCCTGCCTGTTCGCAGGACGTTAGCCGACTGCCAACTAGTACAGCGGAGACTCAACTCAGCTCGAGAGAGAATCCTAGACACAGATAAGTGAGAGGCAGCCGAATAAGCAAACCATGCTAGAGTTTCATGAGCAACATACCAGTGTTAATATTATCCTAGGACTTATCATGAAACCTTAAATCATTCTGTACATCACCCCCCCCCTTACTCATTGTTTGTATTTCTTCTTAATTGTTCCTCATTAAATATTTGTTCTTCTATAAATTCAATACGCCTTGGTTCTTGCTTGTGCCTTTCCGTGTGTCTATAATAATAATAACAGAATATTTACCACGTTGTGGCTCTATGACTTTAACTCTAGAAGTCGCAGGCCATTATCCTCATCAGAAAGTGTAAACAGACCGATCGGCGGACATATTCCACCACAGCCCTGACATGAAAGAGGTGGGAGGGGTAGAAAGTACTAGAAAATAACGTTATTATTCATTAAAATAGTCTTAAGAATTTTTTTAAATGTTACTAATAGACTGTAGCAATTTGAACTTAGACTTATATATTTGTTTTGTATATATTCTCATGTCATGATGTAGAATGTCAAAATGCAGAGGTGCCTTAAATAGTTCATGACCGATTGTGCCTTACTCCCTAGATACGCCACATGTAAAAGTAATTGCATAGACCATAATGTATATGTGTAAATATAGGCTCATGAAAATCTATACAAACTCTATTATGAATAACATTGAAAATATAAAGTTACATGTGTAATGGGGAAATAACTAGACAAAAGCGCAGTTTAAAATTATATTTCTATAGTCGCTCATTAAAGAATGATGATTATAGTATTGATAATAATAATAATAATGAGATTGTTTTCAATTTAAAAGGATAAATACAGTTGCAAGTGACCAGTTGCTACATACATATTTTGTCACATTTAAATCTAATTCCCTTCGCCAAAGGCCTTCCAAAGGCAGTTCACAAGAAACGCACTAAAGCTAGAAATAGAAACCGTTTCTCTTAGGTGAAATACGGATGTTATTTCAACAATATGTACTATCTTACCCACCACAACAGTCTTTATGTAGAGTTACATTTTATGGGAGAGGGAAGCAGGACTTATACAAATACTCCACAAGGAATTTCGAATACAAAAAAAAAAAATTACATAACACGAAAACTGAAATGCAGTATTATATTAACTGTAGGCAGTCGCTCCTGAATATCCCCCCTCGCCCCCCCCCCCCCCCCCGACAGATCATACTTCGAAGCATTTTTCAGGAAAGCGAAACAAACAATTGGATGTATGAACTTTTTTAACAAACTTTTTATTTAAATCTATGTTTTAACCTAGAAATAGATGTCGATGTGGATTGCCAACTTTGTTTCGGACCAAATATTTCTTCATTTAAACTCTATATTGCCGCCAATAGTTTTGAAGATGTTCATTATAAGGTCTCCCCTTTCAATTCTTGCCTTCAGTGGCTGATCGTGTTTCTCTAACGACCCTAATATTCTTAGTAATCTCTCCTTCACTCCCGCCCTTCCCCCTTCAGTTTTATTCTTAACATCATGCACAGAAAATATCAACAAGCATTGTTGTTGTTTCTCTTGTCAGTTGAAATCACGCGAAAGCATCCCTGACATGTTATTATGCCAATGTCTATAAATAAACTGTCCATTGATAAATACGTCATTCATTCAACGGGCTTCCTCTTGCACTGCCCTATATAAATGATGTCCCCTAAGTAAGTCTTACCACTCTTCTCTGATTGAGGGTCCTGCCAGCAGGAGGTTTCTACGAAAGATCTGCCCAACGCCAAAATCTTTACGTGAATATCTGCCGTAATAACACTGAAATGGGTGAGTAGGATTTTATACATAATATAATATAGAACAAGGACTGTAAGTACCATATTGGCTTCCGTAATTACAATAACTATTCATGATTTTATACATATACTTCTGTACGCAATCTGCAATCTAGAGAAAAAAGTAAACAAAAAAAACCCTTTCAGACCTTACGATCTATGAGGCAGCAGATGTTAAGGCCATCTGTTTCTTTGGCCAACAGTTAACGAGCAAGGTGTTATGTGGCCAGCGCACCGACAAACTGTCTTTACATTCCCCAACTTAAGTCAGGTACCCATTAGAGATGGGTGAACTCAGGGACGCTCTTAGAATTCCCAAATTCTAATTTTCAGTCTTCACCGAGATTCGATTCCAAGACCCCAGGTTTTGGAAGCCAAGCGCTTAACCACTCAGCCACTAGTGAAATTTAGGTTACCACTGCCATTCAGATTGTAAGTAGAAAATAGTTTGTGATGATCCACAAATGTCGACTTGCGATAATGCGATAGTTAAATACAGCATGATAAGTCATAATTAGTTGTCAAATTTAATGTTTCCAAGTGTTCACATTGTGAACATTGTGAATTTGATTTTGATTTGATTTTCGGATGTTTGGCACATCTTAAATCTTTAGTTAGATTAGTCATTAGTCCATGCCATGGTTTTTCTGTTAATACTTATTTTGTAATATTATAATACTATTATTAATGTAACGAAAGAAGGAAATGTAAATTTATTAGATTCGTGACTCCGTTATTTCAACTTGTCATTAGGATCTAGAAAAATAAGTAATTTCCTGATCAAATCCTAGGTATCCATTTGTGTAGTTAAATTAGCTTCGATTATTTTTTCTATTTAAAGTAGTAACAATAATAATAAAAGTTGTGATGAAATGGGGTAAATTGCAGTCTATCTAAGAGAGTATCTTTATAAAAAATAATTTCTCACTGGATTTTAGCGACAATAAAAGCTAGATCAAGTCAAGATCTTTCACGAACACAAACACATTTAACTCTTTCTCTCCGAACTGAGGATACCAACGTTGATTTCACCAAAATATGGTAAATAATTACGGAAAGAAAGAGTTAATCAGGACACACATCGCACGACAGAAACATCGGCTATAAATGTAATTTGATCAAATTTGGATTTACCTATATACACCACAAGTTATAATTTACAGCCCCCAGTATATATACTGCATTTTACATATAATAATGAACTTATAAAGGGCCCCAAAAAGCTCGTTATTTCAATTAGTTTAGGGTTTTTTGAATATTATTTACGGCATGGTTTTGGTCAATAAATATATCTTTTTTTTCAGTTTCCTTCTTGAGAGTTGTATTGCTTCTAGCCATGATACAAAGTGTGATCGTATCTCACCCCTGCGACAGTTGTTCTTCTTGCAACATGGTAAAGCATAATACCCTTCTAGATAAGTGTAACTGCGTGGAGGATCGTTGCCATGGAAAACGCTCCGTTGATGCCATCCTTAGAAAGCGATTTGGTTCTCTCGAAAACAGGAGATTTCCCGAACTGTATAAACATCTTTCACTTCTTCACTTGACCAAACAAAACAGGAAGACAGCCTCAGAAAATTAGAAGTCACATATAAGACCAATGGAGTGTCCATGTATATATACAACAATAAAGGAATCAAGATTTTCAATTTTTGGCTTTGTAATGTTGTTTTTTTTTTCTTTATTATGTCTTTTTTTCTTCTTTATTTACACACAGGGTCGGATTTAATAATGTGGAGGCCCCGGGCAAGATTTTTGTGAAGGCCCTTCCCGCTTACACTTCTTTATATATTGTAATAAGGAAATACTGTTGAATAAAAATACTTATATGTAAAAGCATGTTACATCTTAAAAGGTCTTAAAAGGAAGAAAAAGCGTAATTTTTTAACAAAAAATTAACGCGTATTTTCAGTTTTAAAAAAGTCTATAGGATTAAGTCTGTGAAGGGTAAGGCCATTGGTAGAAGCATTGCCATACATCTGGAGCTGTACCGGTATTACATATTCCAAACATGCTACAACTACAAAGGAAAATTCTTCAATCAGGACATTGTTACCACGTCACATAACTGGATATCCCCTTTAAAAAAAAAAGAAAGAATCTTGTTCATGAATTAAGTCCGCATCTTCAGAATTAGCCTGTTTTGTTTTAGAAATACAATTTTCTGACTTCATGGGAGGTAAGGAATACTTTTAATTTATCCTGAAGTATTAATCCAACTGTCTCCCTTAACCCATTAGCTCCTACCGCAGTTGGAAACGTTTTCCCGTTTTTGTCCTAAACCGTTGTAAAACGTTTCTAAAATCTCCTATTCAATATATTTTATTTAAACTTTTTAAAAACAAGATTTCTTGTAGTCTCGTCGCAAGCGTGATTACAAATCATTTTGGAGATTACCGATTCTATTCTTAAATAAAATCGGGAAGGTTTTTATTTTTTAAATAGTTTTTCAAACGAACCGGCCCATAGCCCCAGTGTATAAGCCCCCCACGTCGGAAAATGAGAATTTTTAAAGTTTTTTATATTCTAGTGGTATTAAACGTACATATTTTTTAAAACTAGACATATAGTTCTATTTGTTAGAGTTGTTTGTTTGTTTATATGTATTAGATCTTAAATTTGATTATTTTTTCAAAATAAATATTTTTTAGAATTTTTAAAATACGGAGTTATTCCTCTTTGCTTAGGACTACAGAAGGGTTTTTCGTAACCGGAAATAGGAGCTATTGGGTTAACAGAACTAACTCTTGCTCTCTCTCTCTCTCTTTCTCCTTCTTTCTCTCTGTCTCTCTCTCTCTCTCTCTAAAATGCTTTTATCAAAGGTACATGTGCTCCAAAGTAGGCATACGCTGCCAAGACTACCATAAAAATATGTCATATGACTGTGTATTGACATAGAGCAGGGGATCTCAACCTGTGGATCGCGACCCTCTTGGGGGTCGATTGATAATTTTGGCAGGGGTCGCCTTGGCCTTTGAACAAATGGATTGCTATTGTCTGTTCTTCTATCACTGTGTGTGTGCTGGGGTTGTGTGTCGCTGCAGAGTAGGGGATTATAAAAAGGGGTCGCTAAGCTTAGAAGGTTGAGAACCTCTGGCATAGACGAAAGCAGTTGGCAGCAACAGAAAGCCTCTGAGAAACTGAAGTGAAAGCCACAAACAGACTTTGATGACGAAAAGAGATCCTCTGGACTCTGGAAACATGGGCTTTGTCAGATTTAAAGGTGGCAAAATATATAGGTAACAACAGGGTCTGGCTGGTCACGTGTTATTGCATTCATCCTTTCAAATTGAAAACAATATCCTACTATTATTAATACTAGCGTTATTAAAATTATTGTTATAACTCTATTGGCGGTGCGATATGATTAACCTTAGTTTCAGTTGACACACGTGAACTCAGGTAAATCACTGTGGTCAACCGGGTCAACGTCTATTACACACAAGAGACACAGAGTGTAAGAAAGTGCAGTTGAGTCCAGGACTGCAAGGCAGTAACGACTGTGTGGTACAAAGTTAGTCCTTGAAAATGTAGCTGTACGAGGCTAGAAGTAGTGTAGTGTTTAGTAGGCAGTTATATTGTACAAGAAAATATATGAAAACACATGTAGCCAATGTGTTGTATTTGCTGATGATGTATTTGTCATTAAACCGCCACATTTACTGGAAACTCTTGTTGTCGAATTCTTGTATTGGATGTGCTGTGTTCATTAGCAACGTTCACAGAAGGCCTGAGTCGGAGAGATTTGTAACTTTATTATTTTCTTATGCGCATCTATTGAACTAAATGCATGACCCGTAGGACGTAATCATCTCCTTTTTTTGAAGTAACGTCTGTAATATGAGATCATAGATGGCCCCATTACAGTTGTAACTTGATATATTTAACGTTATTCGTGTTACAGTGTAAATACATTCACGTCAGTCTATATCAATATATATATATATACAAACGGTGTACAAAATTCCCTCAAAATCAACGTTTAGGGCATAGGGGGTACTGGAAAGGGGTAGTACCTTTGATGGTCCGGCATGCTGCACCGTTAGGTGGACGGCCTCACTGGTCCCCTCCAACCCCTAAATCTCTCACATGTGGCTCCAAGCGCCATGCCCTGGAAAACCGCTTCAGCTGGCGGACTAAACCATGTGAGGGGGTGGTGATAACATGGCACCACTGGGCGAAAGGCCTTCTAGATTAAGGTCACCGGCCAGGGCGGAATAGTCCCAGAATGGACTACAACGGCCTCATGTTCAGGATCAAGGCGAACCACCAAAATGGAGGTACTCGGCTGTGGTCAAGCATGGAGAGGGATAGGCGCCGCCATGCATTATCTAGCCCTCGATACGCCAAATGAGACAATGACCAAAAATATATCCATACCGGCTCGGCCGTCGCCTGGGTTAACAAGGGCCGCGCCTACCGTCACAGACCAGGGCGGAGGTGAGAAGTATACTACTGTTCCACACAAAAACAAAATAAACACCAGAAATAAAATTACGATAGGAACATGGAATGTGAGATCACTAAGAGACGATGGAAAAGTTGAAGAGCTCACACACGAACTTAATCGACTCCACTTCAACATTATAGGACTCTCGGAAATGCGCTGGAAAAATATAGGTGAAACAACAACAGAAGAGGGCCACAAATTGTACTACAGTGAACTACAAGATGTTCATGAACAAGGAGTAGGATTTCTTGGGTTCCCGGTCACTTCATCCCCGGTCACTTCATCCCCGGTCACTTCATCCCCGGTCACTTCATCCCCGGTCATATATAAATATGATTATGTGGAATGTTTTTGACATTTTATGACATGTTACTAATGCGTTTATGGTGTTTCCTCCTCTAATTAGTATTCTTAATGAAAAATCTTATTGCAAATCTATAGCGTAATGGTCAATGGCCAAGGTGTTGTGCAAGTAGTAGGAATCTTTTGATAAATAGAAGTGCGATTAGAATAATTATGACCGTGCCGCTGATAACTTATCATCAAAGACCAAGGTGTGGTGCAAGTAGTGGACATCTTTTGAGAGATAGACGTGCGATAACAATAATTATGATCATGCCGCTGATAACTTATCATCAAAGGCCAAGGTGTGGTTGAAGTACGACCATGTTTCATTTTATTTTATTTTTAAATCGCTCTTTCTTGAAAATTGGCGCGTCATTTTTAGCCTTGAAATAAGGTTTTATTTTTTTCTAATAAAGGCGGACTTCACCCATCCTCGGGATATCATGTCGCCTGTATGAGCTTTGCTTGATATCCTTTTAAACATTAAGGTTACAAATTGTATAATAGGACTTTATTTCTATAAATATATTTTTCTACATGTATTTGTAAGTAATTTTTTTATTGGTATTCACTTTAGACATCGAAACTAATGGGTCTTCTCTATTTACAATCGATAGCATATTAATCTTACTGATGTAGATGAACACAAAAACACCTTTTTTTTTACATTACCTCTAGGCATATATTTACACATGCTAAATTTTTATAGTTTTTAATGGCATTTAATTTCAATTTTATTGTAATCTAACGTGTTAAAATTTTGTCATTTAAATAAAAAATGAATACATTAAATATTGCTCATTTAATGATTTTTAAAATTACTATTTGTTAGATAAAATGATCAGATGATGAAAAGTATCAGGGGATGAAATGACCGGGGGATGAAGTGACCAGGGGATGAAATGACCGGGGGATGAAGTGACCGGGGGATGAAGTGACCGGGGGATGAAATGACCGGGGGATGAAGTGACCGGGGATTAAGTGACCGGGGATGAAGTGACCGGGGATGAAGTGACCGGGGATGAAGTGACCGGCCACCGATTTCTTGTACACAGGAACTACAGCAACTGCGTTGTGAGCTGTTACCCTATTTCCAGTCGACTTATTTCCATACGCTTAAAGGCATCACCCTTTAATATCACCATCATTCAAGTATACGCTCCTACATCAATATACGACGATGAGGCAGTAGAAAAGTTTTATGAGCAATTACAGGAAATGGTCAATAAGGTCCCGAAAAAGGACATCCTTGTAGTCATAGAGTGTCTTAATATGGACAACGCAGCGATATTCATTCAGAATAAGCAAAAATGCCAGAATGTCTTGTCCAAAAAAAAATAATTAATCAATATATTTTCTTGAGAAAAAATATTTTTTTTCTTTTTCAATATACTCGATATACAGGGAGAGTCAAATAAATGCACCAAAATGTGTATAAACATGTTTTCTTTGTTTGTATTCTTTCTCTGCGTTTCGGATGTTTCTTCAGAGTTGAAGATTATCTACTTTCTAGTCCAAACTTTCAGCATGACAATTTGGGTGTGCAGCGTGCAGGGTATGAACCCAAGATCATTTGGACGACAAAAAGACAGAACAGCGCGCATATAGGACGACCATGTAGCCATTAAAACTAAGAAATACGCTTACAATTATTTTACAGCAGCAGACGATCCTATTTTCTTTCAGCCAACATTGGCATAAAGTTGTCTTTCTTTATTGTCAGATACACAATGCAGTGATTATAAAATGTATGATTTATAGGCATGTGTTACTTATGTTTAATTTATATAATATAGTTTATTGCTTGTAATGCGGTGAATAATTATATAGCACAGTTGACAACGGTGTATTGACATGCGCTTAATAATTCAAGTCCCCTTACATAACCTAGATTTTAATGTCATTTTAATAAGTCATAAAATTATACAGAATATCCTCATTAATGAACACTTCGATATATTTAATGTTATAATTTACAAAACAAAAGAGGATGAATGTTAATGTGCAAGTTAATATAGTCTATATAAAGAAAACTAAAAATACTGCAGTCAAACGTGTTGAAAGATAAATATAGAAGAACAAAAAATGTCTTTACAATCGTTGTAAGAACTTATCCGATATCTGCTATGATCATTCATAGTTTACTGCGATACCTGTATTCAATCTACATCTTCATGCATGGAAGGTTTGGTTGAGGGAGGAACATAGAACCCGGCACGGATATCAAAAACGGCTCTAACGATTTTTCTATGAATTGTAGGCCTACTGTTGATGTCTATCGTAGGGAGAAGAATTACTAGCTTGAGGAAAAACTCTGATTCGACTGTTATAATTTTCAAAGTAAAAATAAAAAAATAAGACATGGCGTAGTTGGCAGTAGTGTGTCGATAATCGAATCTTTCATTAAATTTAATGTTGCATCAGTTTATTGATCGCTTATAAAAGCTTTGCTGATATTTGTACGTTAATTTGACTTCGATTAGGCCTGCATCTTTTTTCTAGATCTAGAAATAGTTCTAGATTTAGAGTACATCTTAATAGTTATAAATCAGAAGTTTAGGTGGAACTAGTTCTATAAGTTTATATAATGAAAGTACTAATAAATAGTTATAAATATTGACACAATGGCTAACGGATTTGGACATCTATTTGACAGTGCAGCAGTAGGACTACAAGTTCAAAACTCGGCTTGGCAATTTCTTTTTTATTTATTTCAGTTGTGTAATGGAAGGATTGTCTTTTAGTCAAATGTATTTTGTTTTGAAATGTACAAGCCCATAACTTATTGCAATTTATGTTGCATAGAGAGGTTCAAATTATTGTACTGTTAATTGTTCTATTTTTGGTAATGTTTTCCTTGTTGGCAATCCAACAATATACATGACTACATGACTACCATATGTGTATTATTGAATTTCTACTTTTATAGAAATGTATGTATCTCTTAACAGAATGATGAAGCTGTTGGTTTGTATGGTTTACTTGGCGATGTTCCTTGCGACAGTCACATCTCGCAGAATCATTGTACGTGATTTGTTACGTAGACAAGATGTAAGTATAATGAAATAAGACCGTTTCAGTAGCGTAGCTAGGATGGGAGGAGGGGGGGAATTTTAAAATCGCCGCGGGCCCCTGTTTGAGTGAGGCCCCAAACGAGTGTTAGAAATTTTATGTACATTAAATATTAAATATTACACGAATGCGGTGGCCCCAAAATGATGGCAGATTCCTGGCTACGCCACTAAATACAAACTCTTATTTCTGGGTAACCTTTCGTATGTCTTGATTCAGAAAGTGAAATAGCTTGGAAAACAAATTCAATGTAAATGTACATAACACTCTTAAAAAAAAAAAGTGAATTTCCCACGTCTGTCGTTGCGATCTATAGGAAAGATGATTTAATGGTCATCTCTTTTTGTTGTCACGTTTAATGAGTGTAGCATGTGGCCAGCACAACGATCAACCACCTTTACTAAGGAAAGACATTGGACTATGCGATTGATGACTGTAGTGCGTACTGTTTATATCCCAATAAACAAATTCACTAGCCCCAATGTCAACTACTATTTAGACTTTAGACTCCAGTAGATATATTATTATTATAGCTTTTATATAGCGCTACTTTCATGCTAATAGCATGCTTAGAGCGCTTTGGACCAATCTCATTTGTGGACCAGTGGGGGGGGGGGGAGGGGGTATCTAGGAGTTGGTTTCCCGTGCTGCCTTTGGGCGTTAAGTAAACACAACTCTGCCCGAGTCGGGTGTCGAACCTCGAGCTCCCTTCTAGGTAGTCAAGCATGCCAAGCTCAAGCCGCACTTAGCCTCTCGACCACGCTTCCCACTTATATAGTCTCTTTCTTATTATGTATAAGAAAAATCTGTGTTTATTAATAAACAAATATAAGTAATGAACATTTAAGTTATAATTTAGGTGTTGAAAATTACAATATTTTGTTTCTTTTGTAACAGACTGATCTTTCTGAAGGTGAAGCGAGTTTTGAAAGTGTAAGTCAACGTGTTCATTATAAACTTTACGACAATCTAAATTAGACTAAATAGAGGCCAACTCTAGATCTAGATATAAATGTAATAATAATTTGAAAAAAAATGCACATCTATGAATTATTATGTCAATAAGTATTATTTGTCAACTTTTAAAGATTTCATATTTATTTATTAAGCATACGGTATTATCATATTTAGAAGCAATTCTGAGTAAAATACACTTTGTTAATAAATGTTATTAATCATTGTGCTAATTGCTAACATTTACTTGAATATAATTTCTACCTACAGGAATTTCGCTCAATAGACTAGAACTACTTGCAGAGATCTGTAAAATACATAATACAGATTATTTTTCTTTTTTTTTTTTTTTTTGTGTATCAATATTGTTGAACGTCTCCACCTGTTCCAAAACACAAACCTTGTTCAGGCCAGATATGATGAGATACCAAATATTTTATCTAAATATAATAAAATGAGTAGACAATACTGTGTAAGTTTTTTGTCTCAAGAGAATATGGAAATCAGTCATTGATGCTGTATTTAATTTGTGTGTTCTCAATCAATGTGTACATCATCCTACATATCTTTCTATTCCCTACAGTTGTCACACACGATTCTATGACGTAGAGAGGTCAGTATACATCGTAATGACAGGTTGTCAGAGATAACTTTACAAACATCAACGTATGAGCAGTTTAGTTTTAGTTACAACTAAACCAGTTCTTGAAATGAGGAAAAAAAACAACTTAAAAAAAAAGCATATACAAAGTGTTGTTGTATCAATTAGGATGGATCATGGATTTAAATTAATTCATTTTTATTAAATTTGTAATAAATCTAGACCAGTGGTTCCCAAACGTTTTGTCTCATAGACCACTTGCCTTGTTTTCTGCCTAACTTATATTTAATTTTTACAGATTCAACTCCATTTTTTAAAAACTAATTTCTAACTGTAGCAAGTCGAAAAGTGAAAAAGTAAATTAAAGCTACGCCTTTAGTTATAGTCAACTTATAGAGATCTATCTTTTTTTACTGAAACAAAAATGAAATTTAAACTAATCAAAATAATAATTAATATGTAATGGTGGAATAATTAAACACACTGGAAATGTTGTGTGTGTGTGTGTGTGTGTGTGTGTTAATGTTCATCATCCGATACTACGGTTAATATGCTTCATACAGGAATAAGTTGTTATGTGAAGTAGTTCTTCAAACATTAAATTTGAATTAATTAATTTGCCTTAAGCAGAGGCGTAGCTAGGAATTTTTCATCGGTTGGGGTCCCCGGGGCTTGACCTCTTTTGGGACCCTGCATTTTGCGAAATATTTAATTTTAATGTAAAAAAAAACACTCATTTTTGGGCTCCCCTCAAGTGGGGGACAAGGGAGATTTTCGAATTCTCCCCCCTCCTTCCCCCACCCTAGCTACGCCACTGGCCTCAAGCATCATTGTAAATGTTTTCTCAATCAGCAGTTTCTCGTGTATTTCTTGATCTTTCACGTCTGTCTCAGATATTGGACACGCGGAACTGTTTTCATGAACAGGGTCAAAGGCGAGTAACTAGCGCCTAAACCAGTAGGCTTCGGGTTCGAGGGACTCGACTCATTAGCATAGGCTTGCAGCTCACTAGGCCAAAGGAAAACAGAATTAAAACCACTTCTGCTTTGCAGTTAAAACCAAACATCGGAAAGGTTTCGTGGGTCAGGCCTGAGGAAAACTATGGAGCTGATGAACATTAGGCAGTGTGAGGCTTTAATGCTAGAACTCATCCCACCGATGTGCCCTTAAAACGTACTATCAATGTAGTGTTGCTTACGAAAATTCGTTTCATAATATCAGATGTACGTTTGTGTAAAACAGTTTTTAAGACTACTTTAAGGGCTGTTAAAATCAATGCTTTATTTATATTGCTATCCGTATTTCGCTCTAGGTAGAGACTTTGTAGCACGCTCACAAACCACCATCTTTTCTATATGATGCTGAAGAGATATTTTGTAGATCTATTCTGAACTTTTATCTTCAGAGTTTTCATAATTTTTTACACTTTTATGTTTTCATCAGGGGGCATCGTCTCAGATAATCTTCTCGGGTAATTGATTCTTATGGTCATAAAAAACACTTACACAATCGCTTATATAATAAAGAAATAAATAATCAACGCTGTAAAATCTAGTTTTCTTTTTGGTAACATTAGTTACATGTAATAGTAGACAAAATTAACTATTTAAATAAGTATTGAAATTAAATACAACAATTTTACATTTCAATAGCGGGATAGATATTTATATCTAAGGTATATATCATTTATAAGCGTTTGAAACGAGTTGCAAAAATTAAAGTCATGACTTGCTTAACAGAAATCCATTATTGTAGACCCCGATGGACATCTCATAGATCCCCAATTTACTTTTTCAGTTTCGTAGACCCCTTGGAAGTCTTCGTAGGCCCCTGGAGGTCTATATAGACCACTATGAGAATCACTGATCGAGACCAACAACAATACATTTTTGCGATTATATTTACTTATATCTACTCACTTTGACTGTCTGTCTGGTAAAAAAGTGTACACTTTATTTCTCCGACAAATATTCTCGGATCAAGCTAAAACATTACACACTTATTAATTGACGTATTTAAAATATGATCCATTAACTCTCTCTCTCAGTATTTGCTTACCAAATTCTGGTGGAATCAACGTTGGTATCGGCAGTTCGGAGAGAAAGAGTTAAAATAAAACGTACACGTAAAAAAGGGCACATACTTAGAATCTAAGAATATGACGATAGTAATCGAGATTTTAAAGTGAAGCTAACAATGTTAACAGAACAGAATAGTCGATACGCTGATTTGATCCAAAGAGTTTTGAATAGAAAACAACAACAAGCAACAAGTAAATAAGGAAGATCCCATGGCGCAGCACGAGGTGTGAATGGAAATTGGTGCATCCCAATCCGCACTATTTTGTGAATGAAAGTGGTGTTTATATTATTCTCTTCTTCTCAGATTATTCTCATAATATTAAAAGTATTTCCAGATTATTGTGTCGTAAGACTATTGAAACTAGAACAACAACAATACACAGATAGAGTATACTCTCAGATTTCACTTTAGAAAGTACTTTAATTACGCACATTCGTACATTAGACATGCTTACGAAAGGTAACTCATCTCTCTATTCCTAGATCTAGTTCTAGATCTAAAACTCGAATTCAACTCTAAGAAGATTATAGAACTTCTCTTCGCAAATATAGTTTTATTTTCATTTACAAGATAGCATAGCTTTTTTTTATTTTAAAAAGATTTTAATAATGTCTGGAAAATTACAGGACTTTACATAGCATTTCATAACATTTCAGGAGATTTCCAAGGGGTTCCTGGTAAATCAAGAGGCCGCGGAAATCTGTTATGTCATGCTATAAAATGGTTCAATTTAATAATTTATACACCTAAAAATTAGCTCGGGTCCAAAGAAAGTGCGGGACCCACTGCGGTCGCATATGTTGCAATGCCTAAGGCCTGCCCTGCAAAATAGCGGCGTATGGTATGCCTCCGGTCGACTAGTAATGTCATCATCGAACCACGATGGACGAACTATATATATATGAGTAATGTTAAATCCACAGAAATGTTAATCAATATTTTCCTGAGAATAAAAAAAAAAAATCTTTTAATTTATGTTCTGTTAGGCGCCTATGAGGTGTCTTATTCAAAGAAACCAAATAGAGTTAATACTTAGCTGAATCCAATAACACCGGCTAAATGCCAATCAATATACAAAGTTAGTCAACGCTGATACTGAATGTCGAACAAGATTAATAGCTACAGGAACCGACGATTGTCAGCCAACTCTTATACATTCATAAAATGCTATTTATCTCTACGTCGTAGACATAGACATAAATATAGACTGGCCAATGAGAGAGTTTTATGGAGTGAAACTTTGTGAATCGAAATTATGTGTACCTTATTTTATGTCTAAAAATTGTGTTTAATCTCCAAGACTGAATATCATGCAATTTTAATACTCCCATAATTTGGAAATCGGAATACAATAGATATACATGTTTTCAAGTTACATGAAGTTACTTCCTTTTTCCAGTCTATATTTATTTATGTCTATGGTCGTAGAGTATTTCGTTTACGTTGACTGATATTTCCTTCCGTTTCTAAAACCCTATTCTTGTCACATCATTGTCACTAAGACAAAGCTTCCTCCACATCCGAAACAAATAATTATTTCTTAATAGTTCCATAACAGTAGCAGCATACAGGGTGGTTTAGAAGGAATGCACCGAAATTTTTACAAAAATATTTTGTTTATAAAATCAGTAAAATGTTCTTTACTTGTTTCAAATAATTCTACTAATTTGAACGTGATCTACTACCTTGTCCAAACCTCCCGCAGGAAGACGGGTGATGGCAGCGGGCGGGGTATGTGCTCGAGACTATCGTAACAATTGAAAATCGTCCAGCGCGCATGTCACACGACCGTATAGCCCAGTGTTTCTCAACCTTTTTAGTCTGCCGGCACAGTAAAAAAACAACAAAAATTTCGCGGCACACCACGAAGAGCAACAGTTGTTTTAAAATAAAAAGAAAAAAAGATTTACCAGTTTTTAATCATTACTTTTAATGTGAAGGTTGTGCCTGTTTTTGAGAGCAAATGAGATCTATCCGAGGCTCCAAAGTCGACAAACAAACTCGCATTCCATCATCTATTGAAAGAAGTCTCTCTTTTTTTCTTAGACTTGATTTCAGTCAGTGCTGAAAACCATGAAGATGAAAATGCAAGAATTATTTTGATTGCATTTAAACTGATTGCTGGATATTTTTTGTTGATTGAAATCCAAAAATTATCCAGGCTTTTCTCGGCAAAACTTGACTTAAGAACTACATCGTTTTTTAAATCAATGAGCTGTTCTTCTTCAGTTGTAAGATTTGTAGCTTCATAGTTACAAATGGATAGCTGATCCATCCATATTCATTACTTCCAATTGTTGGAAAGTAATGCTGCAATGCTGACTGCAGGTGTGTCAAAGTGTCAAGAATTTCGGGGGTAATTACTTTGTTTGAAGCACAATCATTGTAAGAAGGAAAGCAGTCGATGACTCCTTTCGAGATCTTACTTTGCCACAAAGACAATTTTTCACCAAATGACTTTAGTTTTGAGGATGCAGTGATGATTGTTTCCGATGGTCCTTGAAGACTTAAGATCAATGAATTTAATTTGTCAAATAAATCAGAGAGAAATGTGACCTTAACCCACCAGATTTCGTCATGAATAGAAAATCCAAAGTCTTTTTTTTCAGCCTCCAAGAATGAAATCAGCTCAGCCTTGAGTTGGATGACACGCTTTAATACTTTTCCCCTGGAGAGCCAACGAACGTTGGTATGATACAGGAGGCATTTGTAGTCTGAAACCATTGCTGCACAGAGCTGAGAGAAAAGTTGGGATGCAAGTGGTCGAGATTTGATGAAGTTTGCAACTTCAATCACTTGATCCAGAACAGACATCAAACCTTTTGGTAAAGATTTGAAGGCAAGAGCTTCTCTGTGGATCATGCAGTGAACAACTAATACATTTGGATTTTCTTGACGAACAAGAGTGACGAATCCTTTTCTGTTTCCCCTGCATGGAAGGACAGCCATCGGTGCAAACTCTGACACAGTTTTTCCACTGTAGTTAGAAGAACAAAATGTTTTCGTTCACCACATTGAAGATATCTTCGCCTTTGGTCGTAGTTGCTAAGTCCTTGCAAAATAAGAATTCGTTGACACATTTTTCATCCTTTATGAACCGAATAAAAGCTAGCAGCTGGGCTTTGCCACTAACATCAGTGGATTCATCAACTTGAAGAGACCACAGAAGAGACAGTTCATTGTCAGTCACGTTGAAGTGTTCGCAGATTTGACTTTGTAAATCTGACGATAAGACTTTTATTCTGCGTGAGATAGTATCATTTCACAAAGGAACTTGTTTAACTTTTTCGGCGGCATCAGGTCCTAAGATTGTTTCAACAACTATTGCTAAAGCTGATACAATGACAGATTCAGTCTCTGTGCGTGCTTTCTTGCGTTTTGCTAATAACTGAGCAACCGTATAACTTGCAATCAATCCTTTTCTGGCAGCTTTAGGTAATTTTTAAGTTTCCTAGCTTGTTTATTTTGTTAAGCCCTGATGTTTTCGAAGTATTCCTTCAGTTGGGCTTTTACAGCTGGATGATTTGTTTCCAAGTGTCTCTTCAATTTGCTTGGAACATGCGCCTCATTTGATAGAGTTGCATTGCAGATCAGACAGATTGGCAATGGAGAATCTTCAGGTCCCGCATATATGAAACCATATCCGATGTAATCTTCTTTGTACCTTCGTTTGGTTCCTTGCTTTTCATTTAACGCTTTCACAGTTTCATTCTTAATAACGTATTTCTCCATGGATATAAAATATAAATAATGTTTAGTGATAACTTGTTATTATTAGCATACACCTAATCAATGTACATGACACACATCGCTAATTATTATCCTTGTCAATTCATGAACTGGTGTGCATCTGCTCAAGGTGGCCTACATTTGAGTCATTATAATATATATATTTAGTGGGAAATTCCTTAAAATGAATAGCTAACACCCCTTTCCATCAATATGGAGCGATCCACTACTATTACTGATATTTGCAAGATGGGATGTCATCGCGACGTAAAATAAAAATTTAATATTACGCTGACTTGTGTAACGCTACACGTGTGGCGTTCTGGAAATTCCTGCGGCACACCTGCAAATCTTCGGCGGCACACTAGTGTGCCGCGGCACACAGGTTGAGAAACACTGGTATAGCCACTAACTTATGCGCTTACAATAGGTTTATAACAGTTGCCGATCTCTCTTTGTCATGAAGCTGTCTTTCTTTACAGACAGATACACGATGCTGAAGTTATTAATTGAATGAGCAGTCAGCAAGTATTACTTATGTATAATTTATAAAATGTAACTTATAGCTTGTAATGCACTGAATAATTATACAGAACAATAGACAGCTGTCTATTACATTGCGCTTGATAATTCAAGTCTCCTTACATGACCTAGATTTTGACGTTACCTGGATATGTCATTACGTTAGTGTGTGTATGTTCATTAATGAACAAACCAATATATTTAATATCATAATTTACAATACAAATGAGGTTGTATGATAATGTTCAAATTAATATAATCTATATAAAGTAAAACCCAAACTTCCAGACTGCAAAACTTGTTGATAAATAGAGAAGAACACAAAATGTCTTTACAATCGTTGTAAGAACTTTTCCGATATCTTCTATGGTCTTCCATATTGTATTATGATGCATCTATTCGAGTTACAACTTCATGGATTGAATGTTTGGTGGAGGGAAGAACCTAAAATCCAGACACGAATCTCAACAACAGCTACAACAAGTTTCCTATTAATTGCACCGTTGATGTCTATCGTAGAGAAAAGAGTTGCTAGCTTGTTGACCATACTGGAAAAACTCTGGTTTGACAGTTTTAATTTTTCAAAGTGAAAAAAAAATACATTTACATTTGGCTATAAAACATTGCGTTCTTAGGCGTAGTGTATCGAAAACCGAGTTTTTCATTAAATTGTCATGTCGCTCTTAGTTTATCAAAGCTTTGCTGATTTTTTTACGTCAATCTAACCTAGATTAGGCCTGCATCTATATTTTAGGAGATCTAGGCGTAGATCTAGATCTAGACTAGATCGAGTTCTAAATCAAAAGTTTAGGTAGATCTAGTTATATACGTGTATATAATGAACGTACCAATAAACAGTTTTAAAAATTTAAACAATTGTAGATTAAGCTCAGTGACTAGCGGATTGAGACATCAAACTGACTGTGCTGGGCTGAAGTACAAGCTCGATACCCGGATACCCGACTTGAGCAAATTTTTTTTTTAATTTTATTTTAAGTTGTGTAACGGAGGCACTTTCTTTTATTCAAATTAATTTTTTGAAATTATTTTTTGTAAGCTAAAAACCTACTGTTACATGCAGTCATGGGCGCCCGCAGGGGGGTGCAAGGGGGTGCGCTTGCACCCCCCTGGATTCTGAGTAGCCAAATTTTAGTAATTTTTTCGCACCACCAAATCAATTAACTTCTAAGTAGCAGGTGAACATGTAGTGCTTCCATTGGTTAATTTAGTAGTAGATTAGCCCAGGCGTATGGAATGGATGGCTAACCATGTACGTGCGTGCCTCTGAATTGTGAGTAGCCACATTGTAGCCTTTTTTAAAAAATATTTTATAATGAAATACATCATCCAGATGTGTTTTTTATTACGTAGATGTAGATTTAGTCAGAACCCATGGGGTGCAACTTCATGGGCGTCCGCAGGGGGGTGCAAAGGGGTGCACTTGAACCCCCCTGGATTCTGACTAGCCAAATTATAGCCATTTTTTTTTTGCACCATCAAATCAATTAATTTCTAAGTAGCAACTGAACAAGTAGTGAACTTCGACTTTCTCAAAACATTCTGTGTTGTGATTTATCAGAAGGGATGAGATCCGCTGGTCGTCCACTTCTGAGGTATACTGATGTATGCAAACGCGACATAAAGCTCTTCAAAATCGACATTAACAGCTGGGAAAAAAGTGGCACTGGATAGATCCACATAAAGAGCGAGCATAGTAGTAGAAAGAAGGTTGAAAGTACAAAGGATTGGCTTCTTTAGTCACACAGGGAGTTGCCAAGGGAAAAAAATCGTCTTGAGACGTAAAATGCTACAATTTTTTGTTTATATTTAGCTAAGGTCTAGAAATTTTTTTTTATCGATGTGATAAATGCTATGTAGTTCCGGTCGGTGTCAGCGCTCGATAAAACAGCGAGTTAAACACGTGCACCAGTTTACAATAGAAGAGATACAAGAATGTCATTCGAGTCAAAACGTTGATTTGGATCAGCGGAGCACTGGCAGCAGCAAGAGCCCAAAAACTACAAGCTGCAGCATCATGAATTAACTGCGTTAGTTGGGTATTCTAGTGATGAAACTGCAGATATTTCAGGCACTGAGCAGATGTCTTTGAGTCTTCGGTTTGTAGATTGCGATTCTATTCGACCTCATTAGTTTAGTTCCTGTGGTTCAGAGAGACATGCTACATGTGTCTAACCGTCTCACGGCATTGTACAGTCTATACATGGACAAACTACTCGGCCAAGGCTGCCCCGTGATGGCTAGAAATCTTCTTCCGTATCAGTCCCTAGAAATAGCGTTGGTGCTACATTTATCAATTGTGTGAGACACAATGAACTGAAAAGTACGAATCTATTCAAGCTTATAGTCTCAACTTTGAGATCTGTCACTGTTAGGTGGATCTTAAAATTACGACTGCAAGTGAACCAGATTAACTGCACATGTTTAGTAAATGTCTCCGCCTCTTGTGTTTCTGATTTGTCTTTTCATTGTCGTCAATTATTCATCTGTTCTTGAACCAGTTTCTATGGTGTTGCAGTCTTTCTAACTTAACATAGTGGCCGCTCAACAGCAGCTCAGCAGTAACATTAATGGCATAATCAAAACCATCTTGACCAACCTGAGGAACACGTCAGAGATGTCATCTTGAGGAAGGAGAGACTACTGGCAGAAAAACACGATATTGGATATTGAGTTGTTACCGCCGAGAAAAAAAAAACACGTTT
>JADKLZ010071522.1:6788249-6803233 GCA_021533235.1 Biomphalaria straminea | reverse complement strand
GCGCCCCCCGCCCCCCCCTCCCCCACTGGATCCGACAGTGCTTGCACCCCCCTGCAAAAAATCCTGCGGGCGCCCATGCATGCAGTATATTTTACCTCTTGTACTATTAATTGTTCTATTTTTGGTAATGTTATTTTTCTTGTTGGTAATCCAACAATATTCAAATGTTCATGACTACTACATATGTATTATAGAGTGTCTACTTTCAAAGAAAATGTATGTATCTATTAACAGAATGATGAAGCTGTTGGTTTGTATGGTCTACCTGGCGATGTTTCTTGCTACAGTCACATCTCACAGACACATTTTCCGTGATTTGTTACGTAGACAGGACGTAAGTATAATGACAATAGTACACTCTTTGTTTCTGGGTATTGTAGACCTTTTATCTATCTGGTATAACAATACCACACTCGTTGTTCCTGGGTATTTTAGACCTTTTATCTATCTGGTATAACAATACTACACTCTTTGTTTCTGGGTATTGTAGACCTTTTATCTATCTGGTATAACAATACCACACACTTTGTTTCTGGGTATTGTAGACTTTTTATCTTTCTGGATTCAGAAACTTAAAAGTACAGACTTTTAAATCTACATTACTGATGATGTAAATCTTTATTCTGTGTAACATTTAAAACGAGGGTGTTATGTGGCTAGCACAACGACCAACCACCTTTACTTTTTGCCCAACCAATGTCAGGTACTTATTAAGGCTGGGTGGACTAGGGACGCCAAGGATCCCGAAATAAATAAAAAAAACAGTCTTCTTCAGGATTCCAAACCCGAGACCCTCTGTTTGGAAGCCAAGGGCTTTACCAAAAAGCAACCAAAATTAGGTTTTACAATTTCCACCAAGGATCGGAGGCATACAGCGATCGTCATTGACGCTGAACAACTTTAAAGGTTAACTTGTCTCCCCTCCAACACTCCATTAATGCTTGGGCAGCAAATAACATAAATAATTTGGTCAAATTATTTATCTGCAAGCGTAAGTCCGTAAGATTCATCTTTATTTAATTAGTCTTTAATAGCTTATGACCAAAATTCGAAACGAAATATTCAGACTCATTTTACAAAAAAAAAGTAAATTACCCATTTCTGACGTTGCGATCTATAATGAGGATGATGTAAAGGTCATCTCTTTTTGTGGTCCACGGTAGACGAGGGTGTCATGTAGCCAGCACAGCGAGCAACCGCCTTTACTAAATTAAGGCCTTAGTACTAAGCGAATTATTACTCTGGTAGTTTGTTTCCATAACAATAAACAAATTCACTAGCCCGAATTCTTAAGTATTTTTTTGACTCGAGTAGATATGGTCTTTACCGGAACTTAAAAAAAAAGAGAGTATTTTTTGTTAGAGTTACCACTGTGCCGTGTACAAAATAAAAAGCTATAATAATAGAAAATTTAAGTGATAATTTAGGTGTTCAAAATTACTATAATATGTTTGTTTTCTAACAGACTGATCTTTCTGAAAGTGAAGAAAGTTTTGAAAGTGAATTCCATGTAAGTCAACACTTGTACTGCTTATCACATATCCTCATTATAAACCTGACGACTATCTATACCAGATTAAATAGAGGCCAGATCTAGATCTAGATATAAATGTATTAATAATCTGAACAAAGTGTACATATATGAATAAGTAAAGCAATAGCTTATCATCCAGCAGCTAGGGAGCTGCAGATTTATTTATTTAGTGTACGGTTGTATCACATTAGGAAACCGATCGGACTAGAACAGGGAAATGTACACATTTACCTCTAGGATCTAGATTGGACAAGGTCTACCTGGTCAAATTGGTCTTTTACAATATCTTTTATTTTTTTCCTTAAAAATGGTAAAAAAGAAAATCTAAGGCATTTTACGTCTAGAGAGACGATCTTTTACCCTTGCAAGCTCTTGTGTGAGTAAAGAGGCCGATCCCTGATACACAGCTGCGATCGCAGGTTAAGCATATGTAGTCACCAGGTGTCGTTGCATTTTTACTCTTCTTTCTGCTTCTGTTGTGTATGGCATCTGCAATCTCTTATGCTTTCTCTACATGTAAATCTATCCAGTGCTACTTTTCCCCAGCTGCTATTGTCGATTTTAAATAGCTCCATGTCGCGTTTGCATACATCTGTATACCGTAAAAGTGGGCGACCAGCGGCTCTCCTGCCTTCAATAAGATCGCCATACAGTATGTCTTGTGGCAGTTGACCTACTGGCATTCTGCGCACCTGGCCAAGCCAGCCAAGGCGTCTGCTGCTAATAACAGAGCGGATGTCCTGGAACCCTGCTCTTTGTAGCACTTCCTCATTTGTTATCTTATTTTGCCACCTTATTTTAAAGATCCGCCTTAGGCATCGGATGTGGAAGACATTCAGCTTTTTTTCCTGCTATGAGTAGGTTGACCATGTTTCACTTCCATATAGCAAGGTGCTCAACACACAGGTCCGGTAGACTAGAGCTTTAGTGCTGTTAGTCAGCAATATGTTGTCCCAGAGTCTTTTCTGCAACCTTGACATAGTGGCCATTGCCTTGTCTATCCTGTTGTTAATGTCGTTATCTAGTAAAGTGTTGTTCGATATGATGAAGCAAAAGTAATCAACAATCTATAGTGGTTGGCCATTAATGCTTACTTGAGGTGCAGTTTTTGTGTAATATATAGTTTCTAAAATAAATGTCAATTTAAAATTTTACTTGTTGCTAAAAATTACTTAAATATTTTTTCTATATACAGGTTCAACGCTAAATAGACTTGAACTACTTGCAGAGATCTCCAAAATACATAATAATGATTTTTTTCTGTATCAATAGTGTTAAACGTCACCACCTGTTTAATAACAAAAACCTTGTTCAGGCCAGATATAATTTAACCACCAAATGTTTTACCTAAATAAAATAAAATATGTACATAATATTGCATATGTTTTTGTCTCGAGAAAAATGAAAATGAATTTCTGATTCTGTTTTAAATTTTTGCGTTTTCAATGAATATGTAGCTCACCCAATATATCTTTCAAATCTCTATAGTTGTCACATACGAATCCATGACGTAGAGACTCTTGTATACATCGTAATGATAGGTTGTCAAAGATAACGTTTAGTTTTAGTTACAACAAAACGAGTACTTGAAACAAGAAAAAAAAAGGTTATACAAAGTTTGTAGTATCGTTGGATAAAGAGTCATGGATTTAAATTAAATTAATCAAATTAAATTATTATAGATCTAGACTAGTGGTCTATAACCTTTTTCAACCTTGTTAAACCTACCGCCCCCTTTTCGTATTTTTTTTTACACAAACAATCCGCCAACGCTCCCTCTAAGAAAAAAAAAATATAAAAAAACGTGAGAAGGCAAATTTGAACAAAATATCATCGATGTATTAATTTGTATGCTGTCAGTTACCGCATGTCAAAGACGATCTTCTTTGGCGAGCTTAGAATTTGTATATAGAGAATCACATGGCTAAATGTTGTTGGTTAACGATTGATGAATGAGGCCCATTACAATGAATTGTACACAGTTTCAACTTGATACGTTAATGGGAAGTGGAAGACATAATGTGTACATAATCTGTACCAGACAGACAGATATAAGCTTAGTGAGCATTGTCGCTCCGTTTCTGCGTATTAAACTGAAGACACTTAGGAGATCAAATCATGCTATTACTAATGAACATTCCTAAACAAAATTACTAAGCCCATTTAAAAAAGAATCTTATTCATTAATTAAGTCCGCATCTACACGATTAGCCAGATTTTTTAAAAGAATACAATTATCTTACTCCAGGGGGAAGTAAAGATCACTTTTAATTTATCCTGACGAATTAATCCAATTGTCTCCCTTAACAGAACTCTTTCTCTCTCTCTCTCTCTCTCTCTCTCTCTCTCTCTCTCTCTCTCTCTCTCTCTCTCTCTCTCTCTCTCTCTCTCTCAAATGCTTTTATCAATCTAACCCAGAAAAATGTCAGTTATTAAGAGTAACAAAAAACTAAAACAAATTAATCCCGCTTATCTTATTCATGGTTAACCAGTAGCACAAACTAAAAACGCAAAATACCTTGGTGTTATAATAAATGAAAAACTGTCTTGCAATCCCCATATTGTTCAAACTATCAAAAATCAAACAAAGTATTAGGGTTTATTAAAAGAAATTTCTATAAAGAAATAGGAACATAAAACTAAAATGTTATTTAACCTTGGTTAGGCCAATAATAGAATATGCATCCTCTGTTTGGGACCCCTCAACTCAAGAAAACATTAAGAAACTGAAACAGACACAAAATAGAGCAGTGAGATTCATAACAAACGAATATTCACATTTCACTAGAGTAACACCTTTAGTAAAATCACTAAATTTAGAAAGCCTTCATGATAGAAGATTTAAAAGTAAAGTAGCAATTATACTTAAAACCCTGAACCATAATCTTCAAATACAGAAACAAAATTTAATAAAATACTCACAAAGACACAAAGATAAAGGCACATTCCTCGTCCCATATGCTAGGACAAATTTGTACAAATACTCTTTCTTCCCCAGCGCTATTAGAGCATGGAATGGTTTGCCTGACTATTACATGTGTACCTGACTACTACATATGTAGTCATTGTACGAAATTTGTTACGTAGACAAGATGTTAGTACTATAAAAGAACATTGCTATTTCAGTGGCGTAGCTAAGGTGGTAAGAGAGGGAACATTTTAAAACCCCCGCTGGCCCCTGTTTGAGTGGGGCCCCAAATGAGTGTTCGAAATTGTTGTTTACATTCAATATTAAATATTACGCAAAATGTGGGAGCCCTCAAAGGAGTAGAGCCCACCATCTGGGCCACAAAGTGATGGTAGATTCCTAGCTACGCCACTGAATACACTACTCTTGTTTCTGGGAAGGCCTTTCATATGTCTTGATTAAGAAAATTAATTAGCTTAAAAACAATTTCCACCTAAACATAAAAACTTATTTAAAAAGAAGTAAATTTCCCATTCCTGACGTAGTGATCTTTGGTGAAGATGATGTAAACGTCGTTTGTTTTTTTGTTGCCTACGTTAATGAGGGTGTCATGTGGCCAGCACAACGACAATCCGCCTTCACTTTCCCAAACTAAACTCCGGTACCTATTACAGTTGGGTGGAATCAGGGGCGCCCTAAAAATCCAGAAATTCAAAATCCTAGTCTTCACCGGGATTTGAGCCCACGACCTCAGGTTCGGAAGTCGAGCGCTTCACCACTCAGCAGGAAGGCTTACAAATAACATCAATAAGCAAGGATCAGAGAAAGAAAACAGCTACAGCATTAAGTAAAACTACAAAAACACATTTCTTTTGCTTGTTGGTGCGGATGAGGTCTACGTTGGCTAGTCTTTTTATCTATGCCTTATTCTGTTGGACCGTTGGTGGCTGCACACAAGATCTGTTGAACGTCTTTCTCCACTCCTCTTTGTCTTTTGCCTTTGATAGAATCTCTTTTAATGACAGGCCTGTCCATACTTTTATTTTGGCTTTTATATAGCTTGTTCGCTTGAATGCTTACCTGGGGGGCTTTAGTTCAAATACCTGCTGGAGGTGAGTTGTGAGAACTGAGTGGGAACCATCTTCCAGATATCTATCCCCTAAAAGTCCAAGAAACAAATAGAAAAAAAAAATTGCAGTGATTATATTATAGTATGCACCAGGTACAGGACAAGAGCAGTTTTTGAAAACATTTGAAAGTCAAATCTTAATGCAATCAAAAGCATTGTTTTTGTTGAAGGCGACTTATTAAGACAATTATCATAAGGCCACTATACTAATGGTTTTGATGCTTATTAAATTAAGACATAGTGTTCCGTTTTATTGCAGTACAAAGAGTAAAAAAAAAAAAGTAACATTCCCCTTTCAGACCTTGTGATCTATATGGCAGATGTTGCAAAGGTCATCTGATTCTATGGCCTACAGTTAACGAGGGTGTCATGTGGACAGCACAACGACCAACCGCCTTCACTTTACCTCAATGTCATGTACCCATTAGAGCTGGGTTGACTCAGAGGCGCCCAAGGATCCCGAAAAATAAAAATCCCAGTCTTCACCAGGATTGGAACCCAAGAACCCAGTTCAGAAGCCTAGCGCTTTACCGCTCATCCACCGCGCCTCCCAGTACAAAGAGTAGATAATATTTTTTTTTTCTTTCATACAACATTCTCATAAAGTTGTCCTGCTTTAGCCAGATGCAGAATGCAATGGTCATAAAGTACATAATCTGGTGACATTTATTATTTATGTTTAATTTATATATTGTAATTTAGTGTTAGCAACGCTGTCTTGCTTTGAATATTAGCACAGAAGAATGGACGACATTGTATTATTGTGTGCTCACAAACATCACATTTTACCTTTGAAGTCCCCTTACATGACCTAGATTTGATGTTATTTGGTTATATCATTAGAATATACAGATAATCATTATAAATGAACAATTCGATGTGGTCCTATTTAAAATCAGCATTTATAATTACGAATAAGAATGTATAATTACATGCTAGTTAATAGAGTCTATATAAAGTAGATCAAAACTGCCAGGATGCATTGAAACTTGTCAGAAGATACATAAAGAGATCGCAGTCATTGTAAATAAATTTCCCATAATAAATTGTCATTCAATATTTACAACTCTACTGGTATACGCTATTTATTTTCTTTAAAGTGGTTTAACGTTGTGCTTTACTATTCTTTTTGTTCTTCTTCATTGTCATTTTACATGTCGGAGGGTTCTGATCAGTAGTCTTCAGTAATCTTCTAAGACTAACCTCTCAGTGGTTTCCAGATCAGGCAGTTCTCCGAATATTTTTTTTTTCTATAGGAGGGTTTAGGGACCAGATTCTTGTTCAGGCCTCTTGATATAATATGCAACTTTGAAGGACATGGTCAGCATTCTCTGGTGATGCTCAACAAGGGCTGGTTTCACTCATTCCGACTTTAAGCTTCCGGAACATATGTTGTCTCATTCTGTTGTACTATTATTCTGATTTTAAATGAATTACTTTTTTTTTATGGCTGTCCAAAATGTATCTACGTTTATGATGGCCCAAAAGTAGGTTTACAGTGCCGGACAGTATGTCATAGTGTCATGGAGAAATTTTCAGAATCTTCTGAAAAATTCAAATGTTTATGCTTACGTTTGACAGGCATAACAGATTACCCGCTGTTCTAGTGTTTTATTTTCAAACAAATAGTCACAGTGATACCCGCAAATAAACTTTTGGGCCACTCTTTTAATGTTTTGCTTTAATATGCTAAAAGAAATGTCTCTCTAAACAGAATCATGAGGCTTTTAGTTTATATGGTCTACATCGCAATGTTTCTTGTTATGATCAGTGCAAACAGTGACTTTAGAAGTGAAGTGCGGAGACTAGATGTAAGTATAATGAATGAAATAGACATTTATGTTGCCTATGTGTGTTAGGTAGAGTCCTGTTTAGACTAGCTCAGCTTACCATTGTAGGCATATTATTTAGTTTGATACAGAAACTTAAATAAAGTTAGAACAAACTTTTTTCCCTTGTTCACCTTGTGTTCTATAAGGCAGATGCAAATATCATCTGTTTACTGTTAATGAGGTTGTCATGTGGCCAGCACAACGACCAGCCGCGTTTACTTTTCCCCAACTAATCTCATGTACCCATTAAAGCTGGGTGGAGTCAGAGGCGTCTCAAAGATTTGAAAATTGAGAATCCCAGTCTTTATCAGTATTTGAACCCGAAACGCCCGGTTTGGAAGACAAATGCTTTACCACTCAGCCGATTGTCTAACAGAAGTTTATTCCTACAAGTCAACGACTGTCTACAATATTTGTAAAAATATCATTTCAAATATTACATTTTCTAATGGACACTTTTTATCGAAATGCATTTATATATAGAATCGAGTAGTAATAGTCTTGATCAGGACATAAACCAAAGATGCCTTTTTCAATATTCGTTATTACGTATGCATTGTCTATTATGTAGGTAGTATATACGCTGCATATGTATATATATATATATATATATATATATCTATATATATATATAGGGGTGGGGATATGAAATTCTAAACATCTTATGTGATAATTTACGTGTTGAAAATTAACATATTTTATTTGTTTTTTAACAGACTGATCTCAATGAAAGTGAAATTCAATTTTGATAATGAATTGAATGTAAGTCAACACTTGTACAACTTGCCTTGTAGGCTTACTGCCATCATAATGTACCCTCGAAACATTCTTCCTTCTGTTATAGCCAACTCCCTAACAGTTTCGTAGCTAGGAATCGGCCATCATTTGATGCGCTTGACCTGAATTTTGACTTCCGACATCAAGGCATGAGATAATGGAGTAATATTTAATATATAATGTAAAAAAAAAATGAACACACATTTCGGGGCCTCCCTCTAGTGGGGCACGGGGGGGGGAGATGAAATTCTCACCCCCTCCGTCTTTCCACCATAGCAACGCCACTGCCCTTACAACACGTTTTAAGTTAAGACACTTTTTGTTTCTTCTAAATACTGTTACGAATCTCACTATCCAGGCTCTCTGCAAACTGCACCATACACCACCAACTGAAAGAACTTGACAACTCCGGGCTCCAAAGCAACGTAAAAGTTTAACGTCCAATAAATAACAGCCAATATTGCACAATCGGCAACACGTAACATAACTATCTCTCCGATAGCACCGTATTGCCGTATCAACTCTTGCACTGGTCTCTCCGTCTCGTTCCGGGCTTGCACTGGGTTCAACAGTTCAGGACTGACTTCACATACCTGGGCTCGTTGTGTCGGACTCGATCGTAGACAAAGATCAAGACGCCAGCCGTCTCAACTGTAATTGACAGTACTCCGCACTGAACCGTCGTAATGCTCCGTACAGAACCACACCTCCGAACTGTGCTGTAGTCGACCGTGCACTGAACCTTCTGTCGTGAACCCCTTTCTGAACCGTCTTGACTCCGCTCTTTATATAGGGTCCCTGCTGGCCTTCTCGAACCGGACAGAACGCCGCTCGACGTTTCTGGGTGGTCATATGACTATAATTCTCGTGACGCTACTGAGCTCTGATCAATACGCCGACTCTTCGCGAACCGTCTCGTCTCGGCTGACCGTCGTAACTCGTCACGCTTGACCGCTCGTCTGGCCTGGGGAGATTTGTGTCGGCCGACTACACACACCGCTACTACCACCAATTGTGCCAACACCAGGTTTATAACAATACAATGAATACATTGAAAAGGCGAACTCTCAGGTGGAACAATCAGCAGTGGAACTGTCGAACCTCCTAGGTGGAAGTCAGATTGACTTATGCACGTTTGTATTCTCCTGCGCCCGTCTCAACTACGATGCTTACTTCTTTTGGACTACATTAAAATAAGGCAAAAACATTATCCTTGGCATTATGGAATCCCAGTATCAACTATGTTGCCTTGAATTTCATATATTTTAAAGATTCAGCCAAATGACAATATTGTTATTTGTTATTGTTATTTAATTCAGGAACACGGTAGACAATGAAGGCAGATTGTTGTGATAAAAAATGTGTTAATGTTCTTTTGTAATATAATGGATGTAAGGGCATTTAAATATCTTCGCCAAAGTGTACGCATTTTGCATGTACAGTTGATAGATATCGACTTTTGTTCTTCTGCCAGAGTCGCTAGCTATAAATAGATACATTTCAACAACTGATTAAAAATATCTAACAAGTTCTTTTCTTATCTGAGTAATGTAAAATCATAAATAGTAAAATAGACTTTGTAAGTAGATATTAATATATCATTGTACTAACTGCTAAAACTTACTTGAATATTATTTCTACCAACAGGTTCATCGCTAAATAGACAACAACAACTTACAGACATCTTAAATACATAACATGGATTTTGTTTTCTGTATCTGTATTCTAAATTCTGTCTACACACGTTCAGTAACAAACCTTGTTCAGGCCAGATATAATGAAATCACCAAATTTTGCATCAAAAGATAATAAAATGAGAAAGGATTTTTGTGTATCAATTTGTGTCGCTAGAGAATGGAAGCCAGTTAATAAATATAACAGTGTATCAGCAGTTTAATTTTATGTAATAAAATACGGATTTTGAAAAACACACTCCTAATGGTTATGTCCCATTTTAAATTGACATATTTTGGGTACAGTTGGAGAAACTCGCCTAGAACTCAGACGCCTGGAAGAAGCTGGTTGGTGGCGTATGCTCAAGTCGGGACCACATGCTGAGTTAAAGAGAAATGACAAATTATCGAGCAAATATGACACACGGACGGACTAACAGGATAAGAACAATACCATACGTACATGTTTTAAATTTTCACGAGTTTACAAATACATAAAAAGGTATTAATGACTTAATAAAAGAAACGTTTCGATAGAAGAAATAAATATTAGAGATGCATTCAAAACCACTATCATAAATTAGGTGCATTGATAATAATTTGTCTTCGAGTCTCACTATTAATGAGGAATTCAGTAAAGCTTAGTTGTCATTGTTACTGAACCAACATTGTATAATAAGCCTATAAAGTACTAAATCTACGAATAACACTTGCTCTGTTCTCTGCAGATCTTGTAGACATTCTTTTGAATCGAAGTATTGGACAAAACGTTTTAAAATATGTTTAAAATATCTACGAGGTTGTTTCAGTTCTGTGTGGATGTCTGACTAAAAATAATATTCCTTTTGAATTTTTGCTATTCTTGAAATATAACAACACGTATAAATCATCTAGAGGTATGATCTGGCCTCTGCTGCGCCGTATAGGTAATTTCTTCATATAAATGGTCGTCTTTGTCGTTGTTAGATTTCCGCAACTTTCTACAGAGTACTGAGGAAACAAAGATCCAATAAATGTTGGGCGTAAATAGGAATTAATGTAAGTATCTTAATATCTGAATGCAAGTTATTTCGGACTATATTTTATTGTAAAAAAAACACAATATTATATTTTTAAATCAAAGTTTTTATAGACCTAAATTTTATTCCAATTAGTATTAAAAATAATATTAATTACATTTGTATTCATATATAAAGCTTTTTTTTAAAGTTACTTTATTTACATAGTATTATTAAAACATTAATATTATATTAAAACCTCAAAAGGAGGATTTTATTATAAGTTATATAAAACTTATGCCTAGCTACTAACTTTAACCTACCAAATGTTATGCAGCAAAGAAAAAGGACAGCAAATATTATGCTGCAAGAAATAATCACCGTATCCAAATAGTCAGATGATATTTCATGACTTGATTTTTCTGTCGAAAGAAAAATAACAATTAGATTGAACAAATAATTTCAATGAATTAGATAAAAAAAGAATCTTTCTTGACGAGAACATTTTAAGGCTGCTCTCTATATATTGTGATTATATTATCTATCTATCTATCTATCTATCTATCTATCTATCTATCTATCTATCTATCTATCTATCTATCTATCTATCGATCTAGTGCTTTTTTTTTAATTTGTTGCTAAATATTAGCAAGTATAAACCAGAGAAATGACTGTAAAACATCTACAATTCACATCTCACCAGACTTCATAACGAAAGTAATGTTCTTCATAAATATCTTCCCATCTTCAAAAGTCTTTAGAGTAACAGTGAACGTTGTAACATCGTGATGTAACAGATTTTGGCGTATGTTAAATCTGTAAGTAGTCATGTAGACATTTTGATCTTCTACAATCGAATCATAATTTAAGAATGTTGATGTTTTGTCAGCTGTTAAAACTTCAGCATACTGTAACACAACAAATACGAAAAATAATCGTAATTTATTTAGAATGATCAAGATTTGCTTTATTTTAAATGAATCTGTATTACTGTTTTTAACCGTCTCGATATGCCCCTTAACTAATATTGTTCCATACCATTTCATTAAGTATCATTAGCTGGCTTGCAACTTTTTGATTAACTGTGTGTTTAACAAAGCAGGTAACGAAAACGTCCTCATCGGTATGAAACTCACAACTTCCTAGGACACCTGTTTAGTTAACATTATAAAAATGTTTTAACATATTCTTAGTGCCATTTACTAAGTACACTACAATTTCCATTTGTACTAATCATGCAAACAATAAAATGGATAGTACAACAGTAAGATAACTTATACAGATAAAAAAGTCCTAGTATTCCGACATCCACGGCTCGGATACCTAACTAGGACTAGGCGGCTTGAGTTCATATCGCGAGTACTTAAGTTGAGTTAGCTGAGCGCCTAAAGACAGAACAAAAACCCTCACCCAGATTATCACTCTCCAACCTGTCTACTAAAAAGATTGAACCATAGGTGCAATTAAACATAATTAAAGCATGACAGATGCGCTATATAAAGGAATTTTAAAGCACAAACGCAGGGCCTTGTTACGTTGGTTCGTATATGACCAATTGCAATAGTCCCTTGTATGGAAGAACATGTTGTGATTTTTTGGTATGATTAGTTCTTATGGTCTTGTTTTGGTTTGGTTTTATGGAACCTCGCTGAGAGCTAAAGGAATGACGCTGCCTTAGCCTAAAGAAAGAAAAAGAAAGTTGCCCTGTAAGATGGCTCTAAAACAGATGCATATACATGCACGAACTGAAGCAAACTTTACAGCTTCAGAATTGGCTTGATCTGTCCCTCCAGATTCTGCCCCCATCTCAAGATGAAACCAAAACCTGTATCTCATCTGGGCGCATCCATTGCCTTCCGAGACTGAATGAGCCATTTACATACATTTTTATGGTTTTTGCAGAAAATGGTTGCGTGAGACAAAATATGCACATCAGAGCTTGAAATACCTTAAATTATGTATTTTTTCTTAATTCCCGGACTCAATATATAATATTTCTTTAGAGCCCACATCAGGATAAATCGTTTATTATTGTGCGTTTTGTTTGCCGCTCGGTCTGTCTGTCACGTTTAGATATCAAAAATAACAACTCTAAAAAGTATTGAAAAACTGATTTAACCTTTAATGTTTCTTCCGAAACATCTCAAACGTTTTAAGTATCTATATTAGATTGTTACGACTGTTACAGATAATTTTCTTGCCGAAACATAACAAAAGTGGTTTAATCAGTAGAGAATGTTCCGGATTCTGTTTTGAAAAAGAAATCGACCTTCTTTAATAACAAATAGTGGAAAAATGTTCCGAATTTTATATGGCAAATGTACTAACGCCAAATAACTGTTTAAATCCCTCTTCTAATAAATAAAACAGAAAATCTTCTTCTCATTTACAAAAATTGGTTGTTCTGGATTTTTTATGAAAAGTATTTTCACTCTATTTATGTAAAATCTCTCTTACACTATATTTAATTGTCTAGCTAAAACGTTAGAAGATCTAATTATCGTTATTATTATGTTCTGATTTAAAAAAAAAACAACAACAACAAAAAACTTCCCAAAATCCAAAGTATGGTTTGAAAATCTCTCCACATGGCTACGGTGCATCTAATTTTCATACGAGAATATCTAAACAAATTTGATTATTTGTATTAGAATTATCTGGAATTCTCTTTTTCTCTCACTGTATATATAAACATTAGAAACAATCTTTTATAGATACTGAAAACTATTGCTAAGTTTCGGAATGGAAATTAAATGTTAATCAAAATTTCGTTTTTCGGATTACTAGATCAATATTAACATGACAAACAGACAGAATGACAGAAAAAGGGTACAAAAAATGCGGCTTCAAGTATATATATATTAGATATTTATAAAACTAGATGATTATGACGTAATATTTTTTTTATTTGACGTCATACAGAATGAAATCTTTACATGTAATGCTAAAACAAAAACTCGATACACTAATGTCTATGAACACTTGTCAGCTTGCTCTTATTGATAAAGACAATTTTTGTTTAACAAGGCCATGTTAAGAAGTGGATTTTTTACACTTGATCTAAATTTTTTATACTAGATTTAGATTTTTTGAAATTAATCTAGATTTATATTTTAATTAAAATTACTGTAGATGCTACATCTAAACTTTTAGGCCTAGTTATGAATGATGTACATTAGATAAAGACAAGACAATAGTGGGTTCTAAATGATTAATATTATTGAAGTATCTTTTTACAATGTGTTCATGAGCACTTTTTTTTTTATAGAGAAACTCCATGGGTCAACAAAAATTACTTCATAGCACTGAACTTTTAATACCAACCTTCTTCTATAAAGGTCGTTGGTATGTGGTCAGTCTTTGAGTTATCCAATGGAATGTCAGACTTCATAGTCACGCCTGCTGCTTCAGTGATCTCTCCATACGCACATAGTAAGTCTGTTATATTAATCGGTAGTTCTAAACAGTCTCTTGGAAACGGTGTCTCTGCATCTACAACATATCATTAAGTTACAGTAAATTTTCTAGATTGCCTTTTAATGCTATTAAACTATGTATCATTCTCTACGTAAAGTCAACAATAGTTTTAACTCCTAATGTTATGCAAAGGCTAATATGTAATGCATGTGTCTCTTCACTACAAGATATGTGTTTAACATAATGTTGACTTAATAAACAATTTGTATAAGGATTTACTTATTATTTTATAGTGCAATGACTTTACTGCTCCATAGCTCATGTCCAGCAATGTATTAGTAACGTTTGGATACATTGTGATATCGACATCTAAGTCTTTTAGGTGCATACTGGACAGGTCTATTGATACGTGACATACTGAGCGGAAGTAAGAGTCGTTGCCTTCCAAAAACATGTCGTGGGTGTGCTCTGTACTTAGTTCCATCTTTGACGAGTTCTAGCAAGAACCATATACATTTTATTTTGTAAACGTGTATACATTAAATGTGTAAACAATCTCTTATTGCTATCTCTCTCACTCTCTCTATTTCTGTCAATCTCTGTCCCTTTTTCTCTCTCTCTCTCTTCTTTTCTATTTCTCAATGACTCTGTTTTTCTCTCTCTTTCTACTCTATCTATCTATCTATCTATCTATCTATCTATCTATCTATCTATCT
>JADKLZ010071522.1:6772464-6788239 GCA_021533235.1 Biomphalaria straminea | reverse complement strand
TATCTATCTATCTATCTATCTATCTATCTATCTATCTATCTATCTATTTATCTATCTAATTTGTCTATCTATCTCTTCCTCTCTCTCTCTCTCTCTTTCTCTTTATCTATCTCTCATCCCTCTCTCTCTATTTTATCTATGTTTTTATATATCATTTTATATGTTTCTATCTATCTCTCCCCCTCTTTCTCTATTTTCTCTCTCTCTCTCTCTATCTATCTATCTATCTATCTATCTACATATGTCTCTCCTTTCTCTCTCTCTCCCTCTCTCTATTTTATCTATCTATCTATCTATCTATCTATCTATCTGTCTATCTATATATCTATCTATCTATCTATCTATCTATCTACCTATTAATCTATGTATCTATCTATCTTTCTATCTATCTATCTATCTATCTATCTATTTATCTATGTATCTATCTATTTATCTCTCTTTTTGTCTCTCTCTCTATGCATATATGTATTTATTTATATTTCTATAATTATGCTTAAAATATACATACTGCATAGTCTGACACCCGAATTACACAAACAGCTTCTGGAAATACTTTAAGAGTGCTGCATTGAATGTTGAGTTTTCCTCCATTCAGTTGATTTTTGCACGAAACATCTTCAGGTATGACTTCAGTTGTAGAAAGAAGAAGGCGAAGACGAAGAAGTAAAAAAAAGAAAAACAAAATAAAGCATCGTTAATAAGTACATGGATTGAGCTGCTAAGCTTTTTTCCCATTCCTCTCTGTCCTTTTCCTTGATTAGAATTTCTACACTGACAGACCTGCCGTTTCTTTATTGTTCTCTTCCCATCGCTCTGTCTGTCTTCTTCATCTTTTTCTTCCTGATAATGTTCCCTGAAAAAATGTCTTTGCGAGCCCAAGGGACTTGTGATGTGACTAAAGATTTTTTTTTGACATTGGTTAGCACATTATCTTGGGGTTCAAGTTGTAAATGCGAAGCTTTAATTAGCCAAACTATAGCAATATCATAAAAACTCTACATAATAATAGTAATAGAGTAACATACAGCCAAGTATAACAAGTTAAATATAAACAATATGTTTAAGAAACTTTACTAATATTGCATTAATTATTTGAAATCATTAGTTCGAACGCGAGTCTCCTTGATGGGAAAAGAATGTTTTGCAGCTGAACTGTTTAAGAACTAACAAAAATTGAAGGTTTTATTATTTCATTTTTAATTAAGAATTCCCTTTTTTATTGAATGAACATATTTCAATACATTTGATCGAGAAAAATCTGGACCAATAAATTCACCCACATTTTCAAAGATGTTTTTGGAGTTGTTGAAGTTAAGAATTGTATAAATACCGAGGTGACACTGTATTTACCAGAGGTGGCTGAGTGGTAAAGCATTTAGTTTTCAAACCGGGGGTCCTGGGTTCAGATCCTGATAAAGAAAGTGATTTTTTATTTTATTGCGGGATCTTTAAGCGCTCGTGAGTCTACCCAGCTCTAATACTAATAGGTTCCTGACATTAGTTGGGGAAAAGTAAAGGCTGGTGATCGTTGTGCTGATCACATGTTAAACTCTTTAACAGTCCATTACAGAAAAAGATGACCTTTGTATGATCTGCCTCATTGATCGCAAGGTCTGAAAATAGGAATTCTGCATTTACCAAAAGTTTTAAGTTGACAGTTGAGCTCCTGAGATTTGTACAACCTGCCGCCTCGATAATATTTAGAACTCCAGGTTCCTTGATCGCGCCTCGTGACATTTTGAAGTGTCATTCGGACCGAAACCCTTCCGTCACTTGCTCGAGACACATCAGACTTGACTATAGCTTCAAAATAGTCTATGAAGGAAAGATCCGTATCTCCAGCTGACACCACAACATGGTCTTTCAAGATTTGAAACTCTGACAGTTGAAACATGCTTGGCTGTACTATGAAACCAAAGCTGTATGATTTGTTTTCTTGGGCAGGTTTGCAAAGTTCCATAACTGAAATTGTAGAACAAGATTTGATTAAGCTTCAAGAGCTACATACATCGTTTCATTTAAAAAAAATTAAAACTTTAAGTGCAACAAGAAATATAAATATAAGATTCTCCGATATTTTCAAATAACTTGTTTACTTTTGTTGCTCAGGTGAATGGTGGCTGAGAGGTAAGGCGCTTTGCTCCCGAACCAAGAGGTATTGAGTTCAAATTTCGATTTATGAAATTCGGTATTCTCAAGACGCCCTAGTTCACAGCACTTTGATGGGAATCACATGTTGGTTGGGGAGTATATTGATGGTTGGTTGTTATGTTCACCATCGTTAATATCGTTAATTGGTCGCCATAGAAAATGATTAACTTTACAATTTCTGCCCTATAGTTTGTAAAGAGTGAAATGGGTTACTATACCTTTCGCAAAGATTTTTATTTTTAAATGGTTAACTTAGTAACGGGTGCGTTATGTACACTTTATAATCCATTCTTTGCTTTTTTTAAAAGAAAATTCTTTTTTTATTGTCGATGTACAAGACGCGTGGTGATTAGAATAATTCTGCCTCCTGCATATATGTCCTCTTTTATTGATGTAACCTGTTTAAATGGCTTGTGAGTAAAATGGTTATAACACTAAAGGCTCCTCTTTATGGAGATAAAACGCTTATTAATATATAAACCATATCAACTTTCGACTATTAGTTTTTTTGTGACAAGTAATTTGCGATCGAGGATTATGTTTGGTAGAACAAAAAATTAACCTAAAAATGTAAGTATGTTTAAGTACTTGCCATTGGACAAAGAAGAAATCTGAGGGAAAAAAACAACCTAGGCGATAAAAAATCAAATATTTATGTATATTTTATACTAAAGAGCTGGTGGCAGAGTGGTAAAGATGTTTCAAGTTCAAATCCACTTGGAGAAAGTAATTTAGACTTTTAAGATTTTTAAGACCCTTCTGTGTCCACTTAACTTCTTCTTCGGTCAATGGCATAAGATGGAAAGTCAAAGCGTTTGGTCGTTGATCCGCTTTACTGACAACATGACACCGTCTGCTATAGAAACAGATAAGCTTTATTCATCTGTTCCATAGATTTTAAGGGCTTATGGAGATACTCTATGTGTGTTAAGCGACATTAAAGATTTAAAAAGAAACATAAAACAAGTATATTTTATAAAGCGAAATGGAAAGAACTGCTGTTGGTATATATTTTACAATCTCGTACATTGATTAAGCTTATAAATTAACACCTATAAAGGCTTTAACTAATTTTTTTTCATAAGGTACGAACCTTCATGTGTAGCGACAGCTGTATAGCCTAAAAACACATAAACTAAAAGCACTTTCATGACACCTTTTCTTTTCTTTTATATCCACTTACATATATTTTCTAAAACACTGTTTAATAGATAAACATAAATAACCATACTATTATGTCCACACTTTCTAGATATTAAACTAAGTAATAAATTTTTTATCAGGTACAATATTTAACTCTTAACAAGTTGCAACAGTTTTATTTCCAAGTTAGGATTTATACTAGGTACCCTACACATTCATACTTACTTCCCGGAATGAAATCGATTTTTTGGAAAAATTATGGTTTGCTTACTTAATCGCTTAAGTAGAATAATTATAGCGTATATAAAGCGCTAATTTTTGCTTAAAGTTTAAAGCATGGTCAGAGCGCTATGGTCAAAGCTCATTTGTGGACCAGTGAGGGGGGCATTTTAAGAGTGTATCTAGGAGAGTATTTTCCGTGCTGTCTTTTGGCGCTCAGTAAACACAACTCTGCTCGAGTCTGGTGTCGAATCTCAAGGGCCCTTCTTGGGTAGCCAAGCCAAGTTTAAGCGTAATTAGCCTCTTGACCATAGGTTGAAAAGGGGAGGTCGTGGTGGATGAGGATTAAAGAGCTCAAATCTGGTGAAGACTGGGACTCTTTAATTTAAAGAATTTCCGAACGCCCTAGGAGTCTAATGAGTGCCTAAGTCTAATAAGTACCTAAGTCTAATAAGTACCTAAAAAGTTATTTTGCTGGCCACATAACTCTCTCGTAAAGTATGGGTCTAAAACAAAACAAAACAAAAAAAAAAACACTAGATGTTTTTGACATTATCTTTTCCATATTTCACAAGGTCTGCTAGTGTACTAGTGGTGTGTGATACTATGACTCAATGAAATGATACTAGAAATTTAGTCATATTCTGTATAGATCTAAAGTAAAGATAATAAACCACAGCCTAATTTTAACGTCTTTTTTTAATGAAATTAATGTTTAGAACCGAAATACCTGGATAGGATGCTAGCTATAAATAGGCAAAACGATAATCAGGTACTGTATCAAAAGTCGATAATAAATAGTTTTTTGGCCCTATTAAATATTTCTATCGTCCAAAAAAAAAATACGGATCCCTAGACGTACTTCTTCCTTGTTGCCAACAGAGAGCATAGCAGCAAAGATTAACAGCGCGACAGGGACAATGAAATCAACCTATAAGGATCTAAACTTTCAGGCTACAAACCATGCATGAGCCATGTACGTTTTATGACATAACTACCTACATAAATATGACCGCATTGCGGATACTTCTTGGTTTACCTTTAAGCTAATCGACACATAATTTTCATGAATGGGATCTTCCAAGAAACATTAAAACTTCGTATCAATATAATGGAGTGTTTCGATACATTGATTTATATACATAGCCTATATCTGAACCCAGATTATATAGACCAAAATCAATAGTTTGCTTACTAGTGACACGACATTCTAACGTAATCTCTATTTATATTTTAACTTTTAGGAAGTCTTCATTTTAAAAAAAATATCAATTATGTGCCTATTATTGATCGGTGCTGACTCTATTTTAAGGTCAATGTCTATGAACTTTCAAATACATATTTTTCTTTTTTCTTTCGACAGTGTTGAATTATTTAATGCAACTTTTTAATCTCTCGATATAGCAAGGTAATACTTTTTTATATGTTTTTTTCATTTGTCTTTTGTTGTGGCTTCATCCTAGAACATTAACGATATTCCGTCGTGAAGTATATTATATAGTTTAGTCTCTCTTTCTGTGCCATTTTACGTCTCGATAGACGTACTTTATGTGTGACTAAAGAGGTCGATCCACGATATGTTATATGTAGCATTTAAAAAACAAACAAAGCTTTTTAAGTAACGAATAGTGTACGTTAAATTTAAAGATAATTTAAAACTTGTTAAATATAATATTCAACGAAAGATAATAGTTAAATATCTCTATCTTTCTCGTCAGGTACTTCATGTTCTGGAAGAGTTGACTTGGCTCGAGAGGGTCTGAAGAAGATTCTTGAAATACAAAGCGTTGTAAAATAAACTTTGTTTTTCTGTATTATGCTATGCTATAATTACATATAGTAAACGTTCTCATCCAAAAAAAATAGAAAATTTAATTCTTATATTTTCTATTATTTCAGGAATTTCCAATTATGGATGGATGACATTCATCAGTTCTCTATTTTTAGCGGCCCCCGTAAGGGGAAAAGCCGCTATTAGGTTTGTGCAAAATGTCCGTCTGTCCGTCTGTCACACTCAGGGCGCCAAAACTAGAAGAGATACGAAAAATATTTTTTCACCATTAAATGCGGCTTTAAAAGTTTATGGTGCAACGGCTGCTTTTAGTTTTCTAAAAGCAAACCGTTTAATTTATAAAATTAACTATGCAAGCGATTTTTTAATAATAAAACACCAATTCTAAAACAATTACGTAAATGTAAAGGGGGGGGGAATGTTACTAGAAAAAATGCTCAAAACTTGTAGATATCACGCATATTTTTTAAAATGATTTTCTGTCCGTCAGACTCAGAGCGCCAAAACTAGAAGAGATACGAAAAATATTATTTCACCGTTAAATGCGGCTTGAAAAGTTTAGGTGCACGGCTACTTTTAGTTTTCTAAAAGCAAACCATTTAATTTATAAAATTAATTATGATAGTGATTTTTTAATAACAAAACACCAATTCTAAAACAATTACGTAAATGTAAGGGAGGAAATGTTACTATAAGAAATGCTCTTGGCATGTAGATATAGACATCACGCACATTTTTTAAAATGAACTCTTAGCAGCGGCTTTCGTGTACTAGCGTAAAGCCCGGAAATAACATGATTCTAAACTAATTTCTTAAATTTAAAAAAAAAATCATATTTAAAAAAAAAAATTGTTTAGTGCCTCCATTAGAATGAAAGAAGCATATTTTTGTGCGTTTTGTCTGTTGGTTGGTCTGTCCGTCACGGTTAGAAAAAAAAACACTAAAGGCTTTTGAAAATATGATTTAACCTTTACTGTTCTTTCAGAAATATTGCGATAATTAATGATGGGAGCATACAGGAATTGAGCCAAGGACCAACGATAAATCCGAACTAAAGTCTAGTGCGCAAACATCAAGATAAGGCAGGTTTATACCCTTCTCGCCATCCTCCGTCGTCCAGCGAGAAGTTAATTATTTTCAACTTAGAAGGAACATCCGAAACATCTTGCGAATAGGCGGATCTGACAGGGATCCGACTCCGACGGGGGCCGCCTATGAGTTTGTGTATCACACAAACTCTCTTTGTAATCTTGTTCTTTTAAATAGTTTGTACTATAAATTATAGCAAATTTTTAATTTTTTTTTTAAATTAGTTTTTAGACAAAACTAGAATCAACAAGCATATTACAATGTTAGTGAAGAAGTAATATTATTAATAATAATAATAGTAATACATTATAATTTTAAAAAGTCTAGTCTTTGAGTTTGAAGATTATGTAAGAGTCAGTATTTTACTTGGCTACGTAGCCCAGCTACGACCTACATATTTGTTAATCTCTAAAGTGTATTACTTCTTACTAAATGTTGTTGTTTTTTTCCTCAAGTAGGTATTTGCGCTCTCAACATGAAGCTATTTCACAGTATATTATTTGTCCAAGGCATACTGTTTCCTTACATTCAAGGTATTTTTAAATGTGTTTAATTTAACATAGTTCAGCTACACAATATTTCTTAATTTATACATACAATGTCCACCATTCCATCTATATACGTACATCTTCAAATGTAAGGTAGTTTTTATGTTGTTTTTTTTTCCTCGCCATGAACGAAAAAAAAAAAGTTTTGAGTTGTCTGTCTGTCCGTCCGTGAGTGAGATTAACATGTGCCAGCTCACTTATGGTAGGACAAAAAAAAACAAGCAGCAACTAGAACAATGTGGACAACATAAACTTAAAAAAAAAAAGTCTTAAAATATATTTGATGAATCGAATTAGGAAACGGATGATAGAACTGTAGGATGTAAAGACATTGATTTGTAAGACACAGTTTATACAAAGTTTATATCATTTCAATCTGCCTGTCTGTCTGTCGGTCTGTCTGTCTGATAAAACATTGTACACGTTTTTTCTCCTACATCTATTCTCGAATCAAGTTGACACTATAAACAATTATTTATTCTATCTAAACAAAGCATGAAGCGATTACTTACTCACATGAAGCAAAAATAAAAATTGATTAATTAGTCAATAATTAACAGTAATTATATTTTTGTTTGATTCCAAAAAGAAGAATATAATCCTTCAGCAATAAGCGAAGTGGCTTTATACTTGTGGTTTTGTACCATTAGATAGATGTACATATTATTTCTTCCACACCAAATCTCGGATCAGTTTAAAACTCTACAAAACTATATAGAGTACCTAAATAAACATGAATACGTCAAAATATAAACCAGATAATTTTTTAAAAAATATTAAGAAAAGGAAATAATTCTGTTGGCTGAATAGATTTCGATGCAACCATGATTAAGATTTTCTCAACTTCAGGGGTTGAATGAGAGTTCGAGAAAAATTGTAGTCGATTGAAAATTTCGTTAGATCGAAGACTTGAGACGAAAATGGTATGGCTATACCGTTATGGTAGGATACGTTGAAAATGAAATAACAAGATTTATATGGCCGACGGTTAACAAAAGAGTAAGATGGTCAGCATAACCAATAACCGCCTTTACTTTCCACAACTACTGTAAAGGCTAGAGTGGACTCAGGTCTCAGGGAACGTGCGATCTCACATTATTTCAAAAACTACTGCTTTTGATGCACAGACATGCACACACAATCAATAACATATTTAACTTTTCTTTTAAAGTGACTTTTAATAAGGAATTTTAATATCTACCAAACAAACAGGATCAGACGTTGTGTTCCCAGAGATATTGATTAAGCCCTACAATCAACTGGACAGTATCACAGGATGCTCAGAAGGACTTATCAGTAATTATGACACTCTAGTTATGAAGGTTTTTGTGACCTTTCCTCCACATTCCAAACACTGGGCTTCTTATATTAAACTGTTTATCACTACTGCCTCTGAAACTTTAGTAAGTTTATGTATTTAGAATTATTAATAGTTCTTTTTTTATTACAAAGCTTATAATACACTCCCTTTGTCTGTCTGTATGGTAAAAAGTGTGTACACGTAATATTTATCGTCGGATTGGGCTGAAACCTTGCTCATTTATTATATATATATAGTTCGTCCATCGTGGTTCGATGATGACCACTTTGTCATCCAGTGGGCTGAGGGCTTTGCACTGGGGTTTTGTGCCTCCTCATGTGGCTGGTGAGACCTATGCGAGCCCGGAATGTTCGGCCGCACTCTGGGCAGGTAATTCCAGCTGGAGCTTGTGTCGTTTGCCTTGCTTTCCTTCTCTGGCGTTTTTCTTTCGCCAGCGTTGTTCTTTTTTCCTCAGCAACCTGTGCGCCGGATCTCACAGCGCGACGCCATGATACTCTGTTATGTGCCTCTGTCTCCCAGGTGCCTGAGTCAATGTTGAACTCCTTTAGAGAAGCTTTGAGGGTGTCTTTGTAGCGCTTTTTTTGACCACCTTGCGAGCGCTTGCCTTCTCTTAATTGGCCATACATGAGACGTTTTGGGATGCGGTCGTCCTCCATCCTGCACACGTGTCCTGCCCATCGCAGCTGGGACTGCATCAGGATTGTGTGGATGCTTTTCAAACCCGTTCTTTGAAGGACTTCAGTATCTGGCATTCTGTCTTGCCATTTGACATTTAGTATTTTTCTTAGACATGTCATGTGAAAGTGATTTAGTTTCTTGGCATGTCTTCTGTATACTGTCCATGTTTCTGAGGCATAGGGCAATGTAGGTAGGATGACGGCTCGGTAGACCCCTAGCTTAGTGTTTGTGGTGATACCACGTCTGTTCCAAACATTGTTTGATAGTCTGCCATATGATGCACTGGCCTTGGCGATGCGGAGGTTGATTTCGTTATCGATATTTCCATTTCTGGAGAGTGTGCTGCCAAGATATGTGAATTTGTCCACTGCATTTATATCGTGTCCATTTATAGTGATGCTTGGATCCGAGTAGGCTTTCCCAGGAGCAGGTAAATATAAGACTTCAGTCTTATTTGTGTTAATGGTAAGGCCAAAGTCTGAGCATGCTCTTGAGAAGTCACTGACGATGCTTTGTAGATCGTCTTCAGAGCAGGCGTTTAGGGCGCAGTCGTCAGCAAATAGCAAGTCTCTGATTACTGCTGAATTTGTTTTTGATTTTGCTTTGAGCCGCCTCGGGTTGAATAGGCCACCATCAAATCTGTATGTTATATTTATTCCTTTGTTTTCTCTATCCGTAAATGCATCTGTCAGCATAGCGGAGAACATGATACTGAACAGTGTAGGTGCTAGGACGCAGCCTTGTTTTACCCCGTTTGATACTTCGAAGGGCTCTGATGGTTCACCACTTTCTTGGACACGGGCCTTCATGCCATCGTGAAATAGTCTCACCATGGTAATGAATTTTCGTGGACAGCCATACTTTGGCATAATCTTCCAGAGACCTTCCCTGCTGACAGTGTCGAATGCCTTCGTTAGGTCGACATATATTGAGAAGAGGTCAGCATTTTGTTCTTGGCATTATTCCTGGAGCTGCCTTGCCGCAAAGATCATGTCAATGGTTCCACGCTCTTTTCTGAAGCCGCACTGACTTTCTGGTAGTAGACCATGTTCTATGTGTTGCATGAGCCGATTTAGTAGGATGCGTGCAAGGATTTTCCCAGCAATAGAAAGAAGAGATATCCCTCTATGGTTGTCGCAGATTTGGCGGTTTCCTTTTCGCTTGTATCGATGAACAATTGTGGCATCTTTAAAGTCTTGTGGTATTGACTCATTTTCCCACATAATTAAAAATAGCTCATGAAGTCTTTCGATCAGGGGTAGTCCACCTTTTTTGTAGACCTCTGCGGGAATGGAGTCAGCTCCTGGGGCTTTTCCGCTTGCAAGCTGTTGAATGGCAAGATCGGTTTCCTTTAGCGTGGGAGGGTCATCCATTTTTTCATTTATTGGTACTTGCTGTAGCCTGTCTATGGCCGCTTCATTTATGATGGAAGGTGTATTGAGAACCTTTTCGAAGTGCTCGGCCCAGCGTTTTAGGATTTCTTCCTTATCTGTCAATAGGATTGTCCCATCAGCATTTAATAGAGGAGATGAGCCTGACTTTGTGGGTCCATAGATTTCGTTTATGGCATGGAAGAAGTTCTTCATGTCGTGCTTGTCGGCAAATTCCTGTATTTTTTCCACTTTCTTGCTAAGCCAGGTATCTTGCAATTGGCGTAACTGTTTTTGCACATTTTTGCGGATGTTGGTGAATGCATCTTTAGTGGACTGGGAGTTTGGGTTGTTCAGATACAGAAAATGGAGCTTGTGCTTTTCATCTAACAGTTTTCTGATCTCAGTACTGTTTTCATAAAACCAGTCCTGATGCTTTCTCTCCATAGGTCCGAGTATGCTTAATGCTGTGCTATGGACAGCTTCTTTATTTTATTTATTAACAGACATAGACAAGACATGAATCAATTTTTAAAAGTAACCAATTAGTCAAAAAGTACAATTATTGATTACTTTGTTTGATACCAACAAGGGAAACTTATCCTTCAGTATTCTGATATGAGGCTTCATTTGTTGGGTTTAGTCCACTGAAATCGTTGTTAGCGTTATTATAAAAGAATACGTGTACTGAAACCTCGTTTCTATTTACCTCGTTCAACCATCGTGGTTCGGAGGTGAGGCTTTGCTCAGGGGGTTTGTTCCTTCTCATGTGACTGGTGAAACCCACTTGTGCACAGAGCGTTCGACGGCATTCTGGGCAGGACACTCCAGCTGGAGCTTTGCTTTTCTTCTCATGCGCTTTTCTTCTGCCAGCGCTGTTCTCTTTTTCTTATCAATTTGTGCATCAGTTTTCGCAGCTCGATGCAATGATGCTCTGTTATGTTCTTCTGTCTCCCAGGTGGCTGGGTATGTCGAAGGATTTCAGAGGAACTTAGAGGGTGTCCCTAAAACGCCATCCCCGTCCACCATGTGGGTGCTGTCCTTCCCCTGATTGGCCACACAGGAGTCGTTTAGGGATGCACGGTCTATTTAAGAAGTTTATATAAGTCAATTTTTTAAAACACTTTATTGAAAATCGTTATTGAAGAACTTTGACCTCGGGATACGATTTCTTTCTGAGGCTAGGAATAAGAGATTGACTCCTCACAACCCCTGAAGGTCAATCATCAACATATATATCAGTGATATCCGCAATACGGTACGCGAGCCAGATCCGGTCCACTACATCGTTCCGTCTGCTTAAACGTCGGCACAAGGTGGAGAAAATACCCCAAAAAAAAAAAAAAAAAAGAAAAATGTATCTTAACCAAACTTAAGATCCCTTTCTTTTTCTATGATAGATTGGGTCCATGTTCTTTAACAATTGTGCGGTTACGAAATCGAAATAGGAGGATCTAATAGGAAAAAATAACAGATCTTTATTTTTATTCTGGAACATGATAATTTTGGGGATCCGAAAGACCTTTCTTCAGGGAACGATACCAGGAAAAAGAAGACGAAGCAGACAGAGATAGCGATTGGAAGAAAACTTGAAAGAATGGACGGATCTGCCATTGTATTATATTCTATCCAAGGCAAAAGGTAGAGTGGAATGGAGAAAGATGGTTGACTAATCTTATGTAGTGCCCCAACGGTTTAAGAGACTAAGAGATAGGTGAAGGTAAAATAATGATAAATTTGAAATATCCCAGTACTTCGTAAAATAATTATATCTACAGTTCACACAATAGTTTTAAGTCAATTTTTATTTCGTATTTGTACCACTTCGGTCATGTGGTCTGCGACAAAATCTCGGAAATTGAAATGGCTCGCAGGTCAAAGTAGATTGGGAATCACAGATCTAGATTATCATTTAATAGTATTTGTATTTACGATGACTCTTAATTCCTCCCCCCCCCCCTTATCGTTATCTTTGAGGAACGACGTAGTGTATTAGGCATTGCAATGTGGGAGCTCACTGGCGGTTATGGTTCTTTAACCACCCTATCTTGTCACCCTTCCTCTTTCTCTAATCCATCAACCCCACAATGTGCATGTTTGTGGATAAGATTGCCTTTGGTATTCCATTGCGTGAACTAAATCGATTGACAGACTTTTGACTTGGTCTACAAATAAATTCATACCAGAAAAAAACGGGAACCCAATATTGGGCTTTGCATAAACTTTGACCAAAATAAAATTGTGTGTGTGTTAACGGTTAATCTATAAAAAAGCAATAGTCATGAGTTTTTTTTTATATCTAACATAAATTTTATAAAATAATTTAATTGCAAAAAGTATTCTGCATAGCCCAATTAACATGTATTGATGTATGAATTTTTTTAGCTACCTAACCCAGTGAACTTGAATAAGAGAGATTGCCATAAAGGGAAACACCCTGGCAAAAAGTGCTACTGCGAAGGAAGTCACGATTACGTGTTCAGTGTGACGTGCAGATTTCTAGCTACAACAGACTTAAGTGAAGCCGACATTCATGGCGTCTTTTACCACTATAACAACTCTGAATTTAGAAGCAAGTCAGAGAGGTTCCCCAAAATTTACGGTCAGTACATGCGTAAACATCTTTACAAAGCTCCTATCAATCTCTCTCTGTCTGTGTGGTACAACGCCCATTGTCCGATCAAGTTGAAAATTGTACACAATTATTTGAACATGAATCAATCAAAATTTACTAATTAGTAAACTATATAGAGTTGTAGCTAGGTGCTGAAACAAATGAAAACATACATATCTTGAACATAAATGAATAGCAGCACCAGGGACCACATTTTTAAGAGAGAAAGTAGTGAATTAAACGCTACGAAAATGGGGGACAATGTCGACCGAGGCCCGAACCTGCGACCACAGAAACGGCAACTCTGCCTAGCAGTAACGCACTAAACGAAGTTAGCCTCTAGTTCTCTTATTTAGAGATGTGGCTGTTTATGTAGAATTCTCTATATAAGTATTTCTGTGCTGATGTATTTTTACAATTTAAGCTGAAATTTGCATAATTATTCTTGGTTTATGAAAAAAAAAATCAATATAAAATGAATGAATCAATAAAAAAATTAGTGGTAATTCATTTTGTTTTACATATAAAATGTTGCTAATTCCAGCAGTAATAAATATATTGTAATGATTTTGAGATTCAATCACAAAGAAATGCTGTTGTTGTTTTTTTAAAGATAGATTTGCTTGTTCTAGTTGAAAATGTCGAGCTTAATGTCGTTTAAACTTTTAATGACAACATTTTCCTTTACTGTTGCAGCAACGTTCATAAAAAGCTTAGATCGACTCACTCCGTCTGTCCGTTGTCTGTCTGGACAAAATTTTGTACACGTTATTTCCACGACACCCAATCTTGGAACAAGCTGACATTTTTTTGCACAATTATTTCTTTTACCTGACAACACAAGAGTAAATAATAAAATACCCAATTAGTTAATTAAATATTGATTGATAAAATTACTTTGTTTGATAACTCAAAAAGTTAAAGAAATAGTACTTGACTAACGTGTTGGAATAAGCTGAATCAGTCTCTTTATATTAGGCTGTATATCAGGCTTGGTGAACACAAACATGAAATAGAAACAATTGATCATGTCGATAGAGTGGTTACCGCTTCGGCTTGTGAAGCTTCGGAAGGCTTAAGCCTACAAGAAAAAAAAGATACAAGTCACAAATATAAGAATTTTTTTTTATTTGTGTTTGTTTATATATATATTACTTGTATTTCAGATCTTTCGAAAATGAAGTTGATGGTCAATGATGTGATCATTCATGACGTTGACAACTGCTCTTTTCCAATAGATACCCAGAAACCAACTATATATTTCTGTTGCTCCAACACCCCATGGCCTTGTGAAACTGTGATTAAAAGTATAGGCAACAAGTTAGCACAATCAGAACACTGTGTCACCTACATAAGTAAAAAGCCTCCAGAACCAAAGTTTACACTGTTATATACAGTATGTAACGAAGAAAAGAAATCAGAATCCTTTATCTGTTATACTTCTAATGGTAAATACGTTTTTTTTCTTTACTTCATTAATACGTAGTATCTATAGCAGTTAATCTATCATACTACATATCATTTTTATAATGCAATTTATGATCAATTATAATTAATAAAATATTCTTTTTTTTCACAGTTTTCTCATCAGGTAATAGCTCAGCACAATGGATCTTTATCTTACAATTGATAGTTTTTTTCCCAATAATTTTTAGATAAAGTCTGCAAGAAAAGACCACTGACGTATTAAATATCCTGGGCATTCGCTGATTATGTTTTTTATTTGAACTCTGAAGCACGCAAGATACATGCTCCAATGACCTTATATGCAATTTATATTTGTAAATTTAATGGTTATATTTTTTGGAATGGTGTATACTGTTAAACTTGAGCAAAACAAAATTGTCATTTATACTTATACTTAAAGTCTAAATAGGATCTTGATAATTAGCTGCTCAATATACTCGTATTCCTATAAACATATGAAGAATGCTATAATGTGCGAGGCTTTAATTCAATAATGCACTCGGAACATATTGTTCTTGTTTGTCGCTTATCTTCCTAATCTACAACTCTAACCTAGTCTGGTTACAGTGTGCGAGGTCATTACTATTCAATATACAATATTCATTATATATATATGTTGATATTATGGGGTTACTGGATAGTGAAAAAGTCGATTTTGGAAAAAAATCGATTTTTCAATTTTGTTGTAATTTAATAGTTGAACATGTACCGTTATTCTATAAGCTGGCACCAAAAAGTTTGCTAAAAAATTATCATTTTTATTTAAAACAAAAGGAGTATTTTAGGATGCAACACAGATACAATTATAGTTCATACAAATCTTATTTAGGGTTTTTTCTTAGAATGCATTTTTTGGTAATCCCCCCCCCGTAGAATATTTCTAAAATCTCTGGAACTAATAGAGATAAATGTATCAAATTTGGTATGCATACTCAGAGATAATTAGTATAGTGTATTTACAAGTTTTAATGACTTTATCTGAAGGAGTTTTAAAATTTGAGCCTTTGAGAAAAAAAAGTGGATGCATTTTACATGTAAAAAAATCATCCTTTTTAAAAAAATTATAAAATGAAGAATATTTACAAAAATTGCATAATATCTAGCTAGTTTCTTCCAGACAGCATTAAACTTAAAAACTTTAGCATTTTTAGATTTGAGGGTTATCAATTTTGAAAAAGTTTAGAATTTTTCTATATTAACCAATTTTTGTTTATTTTCATGATGACCGCCATTTCTAAGGCAACCAGGAAGCATAAAACAAAATTAAACATATTTTTTTTTCATTTAGTTGTCATATCATATAATATAACAAAAGTTATTAGGTTAAAGCAAAAATAAAAAAAAATAATAATTTTTGCACTCCAGTAACCTCTTAAAACAAAA
>JADKLZ010071522.1:6734406-6749093 GCA_021533235.1 Biomphalaria straminea | reverse complement strand
AAAAATGTTTCATTCTTACCAAGTCATTCAAAGCTACATAATCAAGAGGCTCAAACAAGACACTAGCCCGAAATCCCACCTATAGAACAAAAACTTTGGGGAAAGCTGCCATAACTGGAAACCACTGCACAGGTCATTGCAGATATGGTACTACTCATCTGAACATGATTTTATCTTTTTATGTGTTCTTTTTTATAACAGTTGTCAATGATATATTTCTTTTAACTGTAGACATGATTATCTGTTTTTTTGTCACACACACACATATTTTTAATTAAAAAGTGTACCAAAAACTATTTGAATTTTAATACTAGGCTTCATCAATAAATTTATGGAACAAATATCTATTTCTGTTTTTAGATTGACAATGTCAAACTTACAAAATCAAAAACAAGTGAAGATAACCCCAATGCTAAAGGCAATTTAAGAAAGCTCAAAAAAAAAAAGGTAAAATTTGTACTATACAATATGACATGCAATGAACATAATTTTTAAAAAAATTGAAAACTAGGAGATATACAGATACAAGTAAAAAAAAAAGATAAAAAAATGGATGCAAAAACTATTATCTAACCCAGTGATGCCCAAAATATGGCCAGCGGGCCACATCCAGCCCGCGACGTGGTTCTATCCGGCCAGCCGAAACGTCTGCATAAAGTGTAGAAAATCCACTTACCACAAAAAAAAATATATCAATCCATTTTTTCAAATAAAGACTGGTTCATTTTAAATATTAGAACACTGAACAGATGTATGAAATTGCACAAATAAATAATGGGGCATTTTGGGTTTCTGATGAAATTGTAAATTAACACTTAGACTGAAGAATTGAGAATATTTACATAAAAGAGAAGAAGATGAGTCGGCTGTAAGGCTGTTTTCTGTAACTGCTGATTAGTCTCATAACATATTTGATAACTCTCAAAATCTTGTGTTTATTCGCGATAAAAGTAATAGTTTTGAAATCAGAGTAATTAGGGTTATTAGAAGAATGGGATCATCAGTGTTGAAAAAACATCAAAGAAGTTTCAACTATCAGAGACTCCTTCTCCCTTCGAGAAAATAGTGTGATTGACTACTAATGGTGCCACTGTTATAAGAAAAGTTGTCAAGTCAGTGGAAACGAGTCTCCATGGTTTCGTTCACCAACAAAATTAATGTGGCAAGCTGTTCAACCTGGACCATCTGGTGATGATAATGTTCAGACTGAACTGATTTGCCATTGCTTGATGAAACGTTTCTAAATTTTCGAAAAAAAGCTTTAAGGATGATCACAATAATTACAAGCAATTATTAGTGAGGACAAACATTTTCAGTGATGAATAGTTTGAAACCCATGTTATGTTATCGTCACATTGTAACATCTCGTTACATTGCTTCGACTTGGCGTCTTATCTATGCAGCTGAATATTTAAAAGTTATTTAGGATAAACTTCTAACATGAATTAATGTAAATCTTTTTTTTTTACCTTCTTGTTGATGGGGCCCAGGACACGAGTGTTGGAAATTAAAATGGCCCGCCGGCCAAATAAGGTTGAGCATCATTGATCTAACCTAACTCCAAATAAAGCATCTAGACCTGATGGCATTGTAGACATATTATTGAATGTAGTAAACAACAAGCTAATGTAACATCATTGTTTTTACTACCTGTACTTAGTTAAGCTGCACTTAATCCACAATATATAATTTTTGCTCTGCACAATAAAAGCAAGCTGGGTATTTACAAAACCTCACACACACACACATTATGTTTTTTTTTTGCATAGTATTTTTATTCCCTCCAAAATTATCTAGTATTTCTTTCCTATCCAAAGACAACAAGTAAACATTACATTTTTCTTAAATCATTTTTAAACTTTTTTTTTAGACTTCTATAACTATTGTTTTTCTGTTCCTATAGGTAATATACTGAATGATAGCCATGCAGAGATTTTGGCTAGAAGGGTTTTTTTTAAGGTAAATTAATTTACTGCTGTTTTCTTTTTAAAGATAATAAAATATGTTATTAATAATTTTTAATTATAATTTCGAATTGCTGCTTAAACAAGTTTAAATCACTTTTTCTGTTTACATCTTGAAATAATTAACATTTTAAACTAATTTCATTGACCTTGTGATTATTCATTATCAGTGTAATTAAAATACTTTTAAAAATAGTTTTTTACTTGTATTGAAGCAAGCTATCACACCAAACAAGGATCATTTTTTTTTACATCTCTTTATGCTAAATTTGCCCACCAGGGAGGGCAAACACTACCCACCGAGCAGGCTGTGAATTTTCATTATTATCTGGCTATAAATATAGTAATAAAAATTTTATTTTTAAAGCGGTGTTAACAAACAAAATCTAGGCTCAAGGCGCTTTAATAATATTACAAACATAAACATGAAAGTTAAAATAAAAAACTTATCTAAAGAAGTTTGAAACAGGTAGTTCTTAATTTTCTTCTTGAATGTAGTGTAGCATGTTGTTGGTCTGATATAGGGAGTGTGTTCCAAACCTTTGGTCCATGCACAGAAAAAGCCCCCAGACCCTAGCTTTAGAGGGAGAAACATGGCACCACTATTGAGTCCATTGAGCGCAGGGCTCTTTAAGAACTTTGGGAATGATAAGTTTTCTAAGGTACAAGGGCTTTTCTTTATTATAGTTACACTGATGAAAAAGTGTGGCCACCTTGTAGTCAATTATTGCTTTCATGGGAAGCAATCCCAAAAAATAGAAATGGAAAAGTAGTTGGGACAAGTCCAAAAAGCCTGTGGAGTCTGGGAGCACAGGAGGCTCCCTGACCACACTTCCCAGCATGGAGGCTGTCCAGTGTCCTTGTCTGAGCAAGCTATTATAGCACATTACAGGACAAGCCACTGTCCTGTTGGCTCATATTTCTCATGGCTATGGCTAAATTTGACTTACAGTGCCCTTGCTGTGGGGAAGAAGAGGAAACAGTGTCTCATATTCTTTTTGACTACCCCAGACTTGCTAATCTCCTTCTCGACAGGTCTGGGAAACCAAAATTCTTAAACCCTCACTCAAATTGATGATTGCTAAGTGTGAAACATCCCAATTTCTATATATATTTGAACAATGTTGAAGCTAATAGGAATTTAAGTAAATATTTCTATAAACATTGGGAACTTTTTTTTTCAAACTTCAGATACTTGTATGATGAACTAGGCAAAGTCTATGGAAATAACTCAAGCAAAGTTGTTCAGCTGTCAGATGCAGATGGACATTGTCTTTGCTCATTGAGACCAGGAGTGAAGTTTCATTTCTTTAAAAGTCATACTCCATGTAAGTGCTGGAAATTCTAATTATTGTCACTTATTTTCTTTTCTTTAGATCTCTTCTTCTTGTTCTTTTTCTAGCTAGCTTTTTGCTGCTGAGGTCTAAGCACTTTTTCAGAATGTTTGTTGTTTTTTTCCCAACTGTTCCACACTGCCATTCTGTATTGGTTATGTTGGGTTGTAGTGGTAGTAGGATCTGCCTAAGGTGAATAAAATTGGGGCATTCAAGAGGAAATACTTGATTCACAAGGGTGGGGCAGTGTGTAAGGTGAATTAGATTGAGGCACTTAAGAGAAAATGCATGTGTGTGTGTAAGGTGAATTAGATTGGGGCATTCAAGAGAAAATGCTTGATTCACAAGGGTGTCTATAGATTCAGGATAAATGTAATAGGAAAAGAAAATATTTATAATTATTGTAAAATAAAATAAAAATTAATGTGTTAAAAATATGTACACAGTAATGCAATATGCAGTAATAACTTGAGATTGTATGTTTAATCATTTTGTACTCAGTCTTCAAGGCAACACCAGTTATTAATTGTACCATATTTTTGAAAAGAATACAACAGTTGACTTGAACTGAGATTGACTGCTGATATGTACACTGGTCTGCATTTTATAGGAAAATTCCAAAAACTCAGCAGTTGATAATCCAGCTGTCTGAACAACTCTGCCTGTTACTGATATGACAAAAAAACATTTACCTAGACCTGCTATAGTTGCCCCATTTCTTTTTGTTGTGTTCCACTTTTGTCTGATGCAGAGATTATTGTTGTTGTCACAGATGAGTTTATGAAATAATCTTAGAAAATGATGATATTGGGGTCTCCAAGTACCTAAAATATCTAGATTCTTTAAAGATTATTTTCAACAAAGTGTGTTTGGTAGCAGACTTACTTATCTTTGTTATCTGCCTGATGAAGCAAAGAGCATAAAAAAGCAAAAACAGCACATTAGAAAAAAAAAGGTGCTAGTTTTTGCAGTTCATTTTTTTATACTTTTAGTAAAGTATTTTTCTGATGTCTGTCATGAGGTATGTTAATCATATTACTGTACTCTCTGTACAATAGTCATTCGAGACTTTATACCTTCATAAAGTTTTTTCGCTTTGTTTAAAGGTATTTTGGCTATTGATTCTCTGCTGTGTTCGTCAGCAAACCCTGCCTGTCTATTGTATAATTTGTGTCTAATAACCCATTTCTATCCTAGCAATTTCTTAAACATGGGCACCCTTTGGTCTACATTTGGCAGTTTTCTCAGGACTTCTGTTGCTAAACAAATTTGTTTAGAAGCCACAGTGATATTTGAACTTTTTTGGAAGAATCTATTATGCTGGTCAGTCATATAATTGTTTATGTATTTTTATGTGGTCTGTCCTGAATCTTCACAATGCTAGTCTCAAATAGTATCTTGACTGAGTGTGCACATGACAAAAATTGATTAATAACAAATTAAAATTAATATGTAAGGGGACATAATAATTCTCTATTTGTAAATAAAAAAAAATTAAGGAAAAAATATAATAATTTTATGTAAATGTATTTGAATAATAATTTTTAAACACATTTTAAATCTGAACCTAAGATCTATTCAGTTAACTTTGTATTAACATTTTTTTAAGCTGTGACTGACATTTACAGAACTGGAGCCAGATGTGTTCCCAATGTTAGGCAGGATGTCATGGGTCCAGCATCCTTTGAACCAAGTCTGGTCTAGGGGAGAAAACAGAAAGCATGTCATGCAGTGACAAACTCTTGAGATGGAATGTCTTGGGTGTCAAGGAGACTTATTGTCTTTGTTTTTACAAGAACCTATTTACTTTTCTTCAATAATTGTGGGAGCAATTACAGCCACCATATAAAGTTCATTTACTAGTGCTGTTACAAGCCACAGATTAAGAGTTTGAACACAGTAGAATCAAATAAAAATGTGTCAGCATGCAATGTCAAGAAAGATAGTTCCATCTGCATCAGGTACTTCTGGAATTTTTCACAAACCGAAAAATGTTTCTGATCCATTTTTCTAGCAAAAAAATCCTACATTTTCCACAACATTTTTTAAAGAGTCTAGAGATCTTATATAAATAGGTCACAAATCTTTTAGAAGCAAAACAAAATTTAGGGATAAGCACCTAGAGTTAGAATTTAGATCTAGATTACTATTTTTTTTTTTTTCGTAATAGACTTAAACTTGTAGATTTAGATCTAATAGTGAGTAATATATATTAAAAAGTTTTTCTATATCTAACTGATAACTAATCATTAGCCTACTAATGCTTTAAAAACCTTGTGTGATAGTGCCATAGAACTAGAGAAATACTTCTTCTAAACAACTTTAATTGCATGAAAAAGCGTCACATATGGAAGTCTCAATATGCAGTTTAATTGCTTTATTGCTAAACATTCTCTTCCTCTAAGCATTGCTCCTCCTCTGATTGTTCTTGCATGTCTTGCTTAAGAATTCATCAGAGATTCAGCAGCTTTCTCTTAGTAGCTTTTCAAAGCATATTTTGGTGGTCTTAAATTTACTAAACAGTGGTACAAACAGAGGTGTAGCTCATTTTTTAAGTATTTAAAAAAATCAAGCATGCTTTAGTTTTCAAATGCAATAATTCTTTATAGTTGTTTGAGAGAGAGAAGCTGTTACAATACCAGTAAAGCAATTATCTATAATAGAATGCTCAGACTGTCTGGATCCAGATATCAAGCATCTGCAAAAAGCTGTTGCCTCTCATCCATACGTACAAACAATAGTGCCTTGCATGCATTTTGTGTGGATGTGTGCACAGCTTATGCAGTGTAATTGTTATGTTTTACCTTACCTTACCTATCTTACCTTACCTATCATCTTTAAGGGAATGTCTATTTCTTTTTCAGGTGAGATACACTATGTTACTTGACTACAAGTAGTTGATGGTGTTTGTGATGAAATGATCAGCATCTAGCAGAAGAAACAATATGACTAACAGCCACTGATCCTTTTACCATTTAAATGAATTAAATACCAATTAAAGACTTTTTTTACCAGTACTTAATTAAAATAAAAAAAAAAGAAGTAAATCTTAATTATAAATTGAAAATATTGTCTAGAGCAAACATTAACTTTTGGATATTGCTTTACTGACCAGAGTAATGATTCCATTGAAACTGAAAGAACATTTACTTTTTTAAAGTTTCTGATGTCTTGTTTAAAATGCTTTTTTTCATCTTCTTTTAAATAAGCAATGTAAAATAGTATAATTCTTAAGCCTTGCTAAATATTTCTTTGAAAACATGATGACCCAAATGGATTTTTTCCTGCGTCAATGACAATTTTCTCTTTTAAAACAAAAAAACAACAACCTATAAATGACATTATAAATGAAATATGACATTTTTAGCTTTAAGCTGTGAACAAAAGATGGTTAGGATTGAGATCATAAAATGAATTGGTGGTCAGGCTAGCTGCAATGTTGCTTATATTTTAAGTACCGGTAGATAAATGAACCCATTTTCTGATGTGTAAAAATATTAATTATTGTAAACACTAGATCCACTGGTATCTAATAAAAAAGTTTCAGTTCAATTTCATTTTATTGTCTTTTTGGTCATGTGACCCGCGACACAAGTGTCAACCTGCAGATTGAATTAAGTTGTGCATCACTGTTCTAGACTAACATCAATAAATCTGCTATTAGAAATATTAACAATTGTTTTTATTTAGTGTAATTTTATGCTTTTGGCTTTCTCAAGGTTATGAGATCCAGAAAGATGGTATCTTATGAATGTTACCATGGTTGCATTAAAATATTTTATATTTAAAATTTTTTTTTTGTAATATTAGAGATGATGGGAGGTCTTTATTAGCTACAGTGTAGCAAATATACTGCACACTTATAGTATTTCTACCAGTAGATTATGTCATTTGTTGAATGCTATTAAAGAGCCTCCATATAAAATGTCTTAATATAATTATTTAATTTACTACTATTAGTAATATAATCTTTATTATCCATATACAAATAGGACTGCTTCATTTAAGGATGTCTCTACTGCTAATTGTTGTTCCTTGTGCTGGCCATATGACACCCTGCTTGTTAACTATAGTGTGATTTCAGATTCTGCAGGTTTTTCAGGACTTGTTCCAGCAAAGAAACCATTTTGTCATTTCTATTTTTTTGATTGTTGCCAGAACATGATGGAAACTCATAGCCTGCTCAGTAGAGGATGTTAGCTCTCCCTGGTGCTGCTTCATATGTAGATCATTAGATCAACTTGATGTGATTAATACTTGGTTTGTAGATCATTATATTATGCTTATTTATCGTGCAATAGTAGATAATTAGCATCCTCTGTTTGGGACCCCTCAACTCAAGAAAACATTAAGAAACTAGAACAGACACAAAATAGAGCAGTGAGATTCATAACAAATCAATAAAATCACTAAATTTAGAAAGCCTTTAGGACAGAAGACTCAAAAGTAAAGTAGCAATTATACATAAAACAATTAACCATAATCTTCAAATTCAAAAACAAAATTTAATAAAATACTCAGACACAAAGAAAAAGGCACATTCCTCATCCCATATGGTAGGACAAATTTGTACAAAAGCTCCTTTTTCCCTAGCGCTATTACAGCATGGAATGGATTGCCTGAGCTAGCCAGGAAAACCAGTGACTTGGCAAAATTTAAGTTAGTGGTTAATATGCATGACGCGTAGGACGTAATCATCTTCTTTTTTGAAGTAACTTCTGTATTGTATAAGATAAGGTAGATGACCAAGAACACTGATCTGGAAACAGAAACTTCTTTAATCTAAAAAAAAATAGTTGATAAAATATTGCAAACAAAAATTACATTTGAAAATGCAAAATATAAAAAATATAATGTAGAAGTTAAATGTAATATAAATGATGGTATCCTTATCTTGAGTCCTAACCCTTGAGTCCTAACCCCCATTAATGTTTTGTCCGCTACCATTATGAGACTGTAAACAGCATCCTCTTTGAATGCCATCTATAAGATAAAAGATCATAGGGCCTAACATTTGGCTTGGCATTTTTTTGGATAGCAGTCAATCTTGATACTGATGCCAAGGTGTCTGATGACATTTCTCATCATAAACTATCAGCTGGTTCAACATAGTTTTTTTTTCTTTTCATTACATTGTCAAAGTTTAGTTCGTGTCTTTCCATTTTTCTCTTTTTTTTTTTTAGAAGTCAGCATCTTTTTATATTTTATGAGGGATGAGGCTTCAGACATTGCCAATGACAGATCTCTTTGGAGACACGCTTGCCACCTAATGCGCCAGAGGGGGGGGGTGATCACCATCCCAGACTTAGAACCCAAAGACCTTTGATTGAGAAGCCAAGCCTTTTAATAACAATCAGCCCCCCCCCCTTTTTTTTTCCTTTTGAGAAGAATGACAAAATTATTATGGTATAAACCTTATTTCTTTAGCTAAAACTAAATCTCAACCTACAGCCTATGGGAAACAAAGAAGCAAACATTAATAGAGCAAGAAATCAAATAATGCACATGGGGATGGATTGGGCACACAATGCAAAGAACAGCAGACAACATTGCAAGACTAGATGAACCCAGAGTGGAAGAGCAAGGCTGGGAGACCAATGCAAATATGGAAAAAACCGGCAGATCAAGAAGCCAAGTTGGCAGGGTGGGAATGGACTCAAGCAAGGGGAATGCCCAGAACAGAGTCTGAAAGTGAAGTACTGTTGCATTCAAGGAAACGAAGTTTTATTCTCTCTACAGAGAGAGCGCGGGGCGTTATATATTATTGTTACAGATAAACTAATTCACTTGCTGAAAGGTAGGTTAGGATAATCATCAAAATGTAGCCCAATTATTTTAATAATTTTTTAAAGGATGTGGGTTACAGTTACGGCCATAGTAAACAATATTAACTAATAAAACCTTGGAACAAGGGTGTAGCCGGTGTGAACGAATTATTTTTTGTTTTTGCATGAAATGAATTGTGGTCTATTATGTTTGCCAATTTGTATTTTACAATAGCGTATTTGATGAAACATGAATGAAAAATAAATACAAAATTTAAATAATAAATGTTGGCATTATTTTTTTATGAGCGCTATTATGTCTGCCTTCTTTTGTCGTTCAATATTTTTTCGTGTGACGCATTAGAAGGGAGGAATTTCGGTGGTAGGCAGAAATGTCAGCAAGTCTTAAGAGATGACTGCTATTTTTTTATATTTTTTTTTTAATGACCTGGTAGGCTAAATGAAGATAAAAAAAATCGCTATCAATTTAAGAACCCGTCACTTTTTACAATTATATTATAGTCTGCAATGTGTATCGGTCATGGCCGGGTACTTAACATAATGTAGTAGGCCATCAGCATTGGAGGTGAAAAGCTAACTAGCGTTAACAGGTTCAAATACCTCGAAACTATTGTCTCGGATGAGGCAGTAGCGGTCTTAGAGGGTGGCAAGTGGGGCAACCGCCCCAGGCCCCGCGCCTGAGGGGGGGGGCGCGATAGGAGATTTTATTGTCACCAACTTCGAAAACCAAGTTGTCATAAACTAGGACTTGTTACTCAATATTTCCCTAGTATCTTTATGATATCAATTCCCATTTAAGCTCACAACATGGTTAGTTGTGACAGACAAGTTCAAGCTTTCTGTGAGCACGTATGTAAATAGAATTCCATTTTATTGAGAATGCTAATATCTCTGGACAAAAAAAAAAGATCCTACCGGTAATTAAATTATTTCATCTAATAAGAGAAGATACAATTCTCCACACAATATGTATTTGTAAAAGAAAAAAAAAACTAAAATACTCTCTTAAGGCCTTGTGGTCTATAGGGCAGACGATGTAAAGGCCATCTGTTTCTGTGGCCTATGGTTAACAAAGGTGTCATGTGGCCAGCACAATGACCAACCCCTTTACTTTCCCCAACTAATGTCAGGTACCCATTAGAGCTGGGTGGACTCAGTGGGGCCTGATGATCCAGAAATTAAAAATCACAGTCTTCACCATCATTTGAACCCTGGACCCCGGTTCAGAAGCCAAGAGCTTTACCGCTCAGCCACCGTGCCTCCAAATATGTCGTTGTACATTGTACAAATTATACATGCATAAGTTAGGTTTGCAAAAAAGAAACATTAAAAAAATAAATAAATTCTTACCTAAATTGAACAGCTGTTGAGTCCTCTGGGAATGTAAAAAAATGAAACAATATTGAAAGAGTCTTTTTTTTGTTGTGAATTTGTTTACTTAAATTTATTAATAACTATTAATTTTTGTAACAAACAGTAACTAATAAAAATCAAACAAATCTTACATTACTAAAACATTTAGAGACAAAAAAGGCTGCTACAAAGTTTTAAAAAAAATAATGTAAAAATATAAGTAATTCTATATGTATGTGTGTGTGTGTGTGTGCACACACATGCATGTGTATAATTTCTCTTTTGATTTCCTAATTCCCTTGTAGGCTATTTATAGACAGACAGACAGCTAGAGAGGTAGGTAGGTAGGTAGATGGATAGATAGATAGATAGATAGTGGGAAGCGTGGTCGAGAGGCTAAGTGCGCTTGAACTTGGCTTAGCTTGGCTAGGTAGAAGGGGGCTCGAGGTTCAACACCCGACTCAGGCAGAGTTCTGTTTACTGAGCGCCCAAAGGCAGCACGGAAAACCAACTCCTAGATACCCCCTTCCCCCACTGTTCCACAAATGAGATTGGACCAAAGCGCTCTGAGCATGCTATAAGTATGAAAGTAGCGCTATATAAAAGCTATAATAATAATAAGAATAATAATAATAGATAGATAGATAGAGGGTGCATCCAAAAATGTATACACACTTTGAACTGTCATAGACAATTGATTTGCCGTTCTACAATGTTAAATTTCTGTGAGAAAGTGATGTAAGTGCTAGTAGTGTGCTACGCATTCTGAGGAAAGGCAAGTTTCATGTGTACTTTTCAAGGCTGGTGCAACAGCTAAGTGACGACGAGCCAGATCGAAGGTAAGATTTTTGTGAACGGGTTCATTAGAGGGTGAGACGTGAAGCGGGATTTATGGGTGGCAAAATTTGTTCGGATGAAGTCCAATTCAAACTCAATGGAACTGTCAATAGGCACAATTGTGTGTACTCGGCATAAGATATTCTTCGCATTACAGTTGAAAAGGCTCTGAATTTGCCTGGTGTAAATGTGTGGTGTTTGTCTGCAAGAGGACTCATTAGGCCTTTTCGCTTTGAAGGTACTGTTACTGGAGAAACGTAGCTAACAATCTTTGCTGACTCCATATTCCCTGCCATTCGTTCATTATACGGTAATGATGAGTTTTATTTCCAACAAGTAGGCGCCCCGCCGCACTATCATACCTTGATCACAATGTGCCAAGGGGACCAATCGATTTTCCTGCATGCTCTCCATACCTCATGCTGCTGGAATAGTGTGGAATAAGATTCAGTGTGGAATAAGATTCAGGCGGTGTGCGCAGAAATCTCAGTGGACACTTTGGTACGATGTACGGAATCAGTGTTGACTCATAGTCAGCAAAGTATTGATACTGAAGGCCACTGGTTTGAACATTACTCACATTAATCACATTTATTTTGTTATTGCACATTAAACTTCCCACGTCCAGAAATTTAGCATTGTAGAACGGGAAATAAATTGTCTTTGACAGCTCAAAGTGTGTATACATTTTTTGATGCACCCTATATATATATATATGCATCTCCTGGAGAGATAGTGTCTCCAATCAGAGATTTGATTTGGTCTAAATATATAGTAGGAAGCGCGATGGCTGAACGTTAAAGCGCTTGGCTTCTGAACCGAGGGCCTGGGTTTGAATTCTGGTGAAGGCTGGGATTTTTATTTCGGGATCCTTTCAGGATCTGAGTCCACCCAGCTCTAATGGGTACATGACATTAGTTGGGGAAAGGGTTAGATTATATAGCAGGCAGATTACACTCGTGTTGACCTGCGCCGTGCTCTCTGATCACGTGTTCAAGAGGACGTAACCAGAAAAAAAAATAGTCCTGCAGAGGTGTTGACTTCCCGTTAAGAGAAACAGTTCTTAGATAGTTTTCCGTTTAAAGAGTTTTTATTTACACGTTCATGTACTCACATTATAAAACTTTAAATAATATATTACTTAATAACAAAAGAAATGTTAGGGTGTCCTTTAAGAACAAAACAAACAAACAAATTTAAACTTAGGCCTATTATTAGATAGAACAGAGCTGGGATTTAGCAGGTTTATGAAGTACATTAATTTAAACAAAATTACTGTTTCAATTTAGCTAGTGATATTATCTATTTTATGTTCAATTATTTTCCTAAATATTAAATCTAAGTTATAGGGATGTACAGATATTTTGTCATGAACAACTTTAGTTATACTACGCAAAACTAGACTTCTGTATTCTGATACTATTATTAAATTAAAGTTATGAGTCTTTTTACTTGTTATTATAGGTAACGTATTTAAAACAATAGCCAAGTTAAGATAAACATTACATTTACAATTTGCATTCAACAGGTCTTTCATAGTACTTCTGACATTTTCAAATATTTTACACTGTAAGAACAAATGACTTTCATTGTTCCCATTGTCTGTATGCCCCTACCGCCCCCCCCCCCCCTGGATCCGCCAGTGTCGGATACACTGGCTTTTAGAAAGAATTTATATTATTAACAGTTTTCATCTTTGTGTGGAACTCCTTTCGTCATGCCAATTCTTGAGGTCCCCGGACACAGTATGAGAAACACTGGTTTAAGTGCTAGGTGAAATACTAGAGAGAGACAAGTCACTTTTTACCAATTTTAAGGAACAAATAACACAGTCTTTTAAATAGGCCCTACTAGCCGCGCGAATGCAACTCATACACGTAATCGAAATCATAGCCTATAGCACAATATTGTTATAAACGGTTTATAATAAACCTGGAAGCAGAGGTAGGGGTAGTGATGTATGTGTTTTTGGCTACCCAAATCGCCCCAGTCCAGCGCAGGACGAGCGGTCAACCGTGACCAGTGACAGTACACGCCAGTTTGGCAAGGACCAGCGTTGTAACAGATCACGCACGCAAGTCACGGTGAAAGTGATCAACTGGAGTGGTCAAGAGAGTTCGAGAAGGCCAGTAGAGACGCTATAGAAAAGCGAGTGTGACAGAATTAACTAACTTATCACGTTACCTCGCAATGTGACCAGAACGAGAGTCAAGAATACTCCCTGGCAATGAACATCTCATACACAGTAAATTAAAAGATACATATAGGCCTACAACCCTTAAGTAACATCTACAAGAAAAAATAAAAAAAATAATTAATAGAATCAAATGGGGTAGAGAGTTGAATACCGCTAATTTCAGAGATATCTTCATAAACCTACATAGAAAACTCATTACACACAAAACTAGAGAAATAACATACAGACTATAATCTTCGGGATGACCCCAATTAAATTGAAGAAGAGAAATGTACACACATGTGCCTTATGTCATACAGACAACGGGAACAATGAAGTCATTTGTTTTTACAATGTAAAATGTTTGAGAAATCAGAAGTAGCCCTATATTTCGGGATATTTAGTTCGAATCTCAGTGAAAAATTGTTTTATATTTCAGGATATTTAGGAAGCCCCTGAATGCAAAAAATAAATGGGAAAGTTAAAGGCGGTTGATCGCTGTGCTGGCCACATGACACCCTTTTTTCGTTTATAAGCTGTCAGCCAAGGAAAAAGATTATACCAGTAGATCATTTGCTCTATAGATGTTTGTTTGTAAAATGTATTACATGTTCCTTCTGAGTTGAAGAATCCAAACCTCAGGCAGGACGACGGGAGATGGGAGCGGGCAGGGTTTCAACTCGGGACCATCGATAAATCCAAATGACAGTCCAGAGCGCAAACCGCACGTTCAGGCAGCCATCTAATGTCGCAATATCTGAAAAGATATCTATATATTGTTCTCACTTTCAAGGTGACATTGAAAAATATGCCTAGCGATCGTTGTGGGTCGAAATTCATTTAAAAATCATTAACAATTACAACTCCCATTTGATCTTTTTAAATGATTGATCCCTAAAAATAATAATAAAAATAAAAAAAAAACAATCGACGAGTTTCGTATGCAGAATGCCGTACGCACAGACCTATGAATAATAATAATATAGCCATAGGGTTAGGGTTGATATAGTCTGACCAGGTGAGGTACAAACACGTTTTTGTACCACCCTCTTGTCGTGATTGACGGCAGCTGCCCACTTTGCGACGACTTGAAGTAGTTATGATGGAGCAATAACATAGATACCTAAGTGAGGAAAATTCAATCTGGATCTGGAATGTCTATGTATATATATGTATGAATTATATAGCACAGTGGACACAATCTGGAATGTCTATGTATATATATGTATGAATTATA
>JADKLZ010071522.1:6721273-6734396 GCA_021533235.1 Biomphalaria straminea | reverse complement strand
TCTGGAATGTCTATGTATATATATGTATGAATTATATGGCACAGTGGACACAAACTGGAATGTGTATGTAAGTATTGTATACCACAGGGGACACAGAAGGAAAAGGCTTCTTACATTGCTGGAGACTGATTCAATGGAGACAGCTTACTGCCCACATGCCTAATCTTTACACAATTTGAAAATGCTCCACAGTCCATGGCCTCTATTGGTTCTGGGTGCTGCAATCTTATGGTGGAAGATTGAGTGCAGCTAGTGAAATTTGGTTAATGTATTTTTTTTTGTCAACAGGATGCAAGTTAATGTTATTCCAGTTTATGACATTAAAAGTTTAAGAGTTTTACTGGGACTATCACGCAGTTGATTAGGTGACTTCTTTTCTTATATAGCCTAATCCAGACGTTACTTCAAAAAGATGACTACGTCCTACGCGTCATGCATATCAACCAATGACAGAAATTCTGCCAAGCCATTGATTTCCCTGGCTAGCTCAGGCAACCCATTCCATGCTCTAATAGCAATAAGGAAGAAAGAGCATTTGTACAAATTTGTCATAGCATATGGAACGAGGAATCTGCCTTTATCTTTGTGTTTTTCTGAGTATTTTATTATTATTTTTTTAATTTGAAGTATATAGTTCAGTGTTTTCTGTATAATTGCTACTTTACTTTTGAGTCTTCTATCCTGAAGGCTTTCTAAATTTAGTGATTTTACTAAAGGTGTTACTCTAGTCAAATGTGAATATTCATTTGTTATGAATCTCACTGCTCTATTTTGTGTCTGTTCCATTTTCTTAATGTTTTCTTGAGTTGAGGGGTCGCAAACATAGGATGCATATTCTAGTATTGACACTGAAGCATGACAATATTAGTTAGACATCATAATGGTATGGGGCCTGGTGGCTGAGTGGTTAACTGCTTGGCTTCCGAACCTGGGTTGGAATCTTGGTGAAGACAGGGATTTTGAATTTCAAGATTTTTATCTTATTTTATATAATTCAGACGTTACTTAAAAAAGTAATATTACGTCCTATGCGTTATGCATATTAACCATGAGTTAAATTCTGCAAGTCACTGGTTTTCCTGGCTAGCTCAGACAACCCATTCCATTCTCTAATAGCACTATGGAAGAAGGAGCTTTAGTACAAATCTGTACCAGCATATGGAACAAGGAGTGTGCCTTTATCTTTGTGTCTTTCTGAGTATTTTATTAATTTTTGTTTTTATATGAAGATTATGGTTCAGTGTTTTATGTATAATTGCTACTTTACTTTTGAGTCTTAGGGGCCCCTAAGTCCACTCTAATGGATACCTGACTTTTGTTGGGGAAAGTAAAGGTGGTTGATAATTGTGATGGCCACATGACACCCTGCTCTGTAACCGTTGGCCAAAGAAACAGATGACCTAAACATTATCTGCCCTATAAATCGCAAGGTCTAAAAGGGGAACTTTTTTTTTACAAAGGTATTATTTAGACAGCAGTAAAAATTTTTTTAGATATTAAAAGTATAAGTTAATAGTTATTCTGTGTCACTGTCAGAATCAAGATTCATTAAAGGGAAAAACCAATTTCTATTTCCCATTACTGTGTCTGCTCCAACACAGCTTTTTTGAACACTAGCCTAAAGAATATAATCCTAAAAAAAAACAGAACTCATTAGCAACTAAAGTTAACAAGACAGTTTACTTTTGTCAAGCACTTTTAGTAAGGACCTATCACTATTTTATTTCCTTTTTTGCTAATTATTTGTATTTTTATCTTACTTTTTCTTTTTATAAAACTTAATTAGACAGATTTGAAGGTTTTTACATCCTAGCCAAACCTCCCATAAGTATCCTGGGATGGTGACAGTCAGGGTTCCAACTTGATACAATTGAACAACAGTCTAGAGTACATACCAAACGACCAGTCACTTAATTGTCAGTCACTGTCCTTTTGTTTGTTTAGTTCTTGAAACATGACCTAGAGCCTGATATACAAGCAGATGAAATAAATTTAGGCATTTTCTTATGAGTTCATTTGTCAGGAAAAGATAATTAGGAGAAGATGAAGTACAAAGACAAATGTAATGTAATTAGTTTTAGTTTTTTTGTTACTCTTAAAAACTGGCATTTTTCTGGGTGGAAAGACATGCTCCAATTTAATTCCCATTTCTTAACTACATTGAGTTAAGATGTCAATGTCTAGAACTAAACTATATAGCTGCTTTGAAAATGTTTGATGTCTTCATGAGGTTACAGAGTAACACTAAAAAGTTTGTTGTTTTGTTTTACTGATTTATTATGAATAATCACAAATGAAATCATGTATTACATTTTTAAAAAATTAGTAAAGTGTCAAATCTGATCTGAAAACATGACTTGAAGAGTTTAACAAATGATCATTCTCAGTGAAGTTGAAGAAGGCTAAGCTTGTAGAAGACATCTATTAACTGTTATCTTATGTTTATATTTAGTTGTTTTTCATTAGGTTTGCGACCTTCATATTCCTTTGCTCGGCTGTAAAAAGAAAACATATTGGTCATTTATGTATGAATGGAACAAATTGATAAAATAATTTCAACAGATACGTAAATAAAACAAAGAGTGAAAATAAAAATAGATTATATACTGAGCTAAGATAATCACCTTTCAAGTTCTAATTCAATTAAAGAACATTCATCAAGATCATAGGTCTCTAGTACATCAGAATCACACAAAATATCCTGCTTTCCATGGTGTGTATGTTTAATCATGACTAATCTGTCTGCAGTTAATCCTGCGACTTGTTCTTCCAATACGATTCTCTCTTTTTCCTTTAAAAAAATAGTTAGTTACATTTAAATATCTTAATTAGCCCTAGTTTTTTTAACTTTTATAGTTAAAATGTTTAAAATGTAAGGGATGAGTAAAAGTGGTTTCTTAGCTGAAAGGACACATTTCCAACATATGAAGCCTGCCCCCTGGTCCAATCTCATTTTGTGGAAGAACTGATCAAACTATTAGTCACAGCAAATGACAGTATACTGCATTTGATTTCAATTTTTGATTTGTTTTATTGTTTGTTTGTTTTTAAACACTGTGGCTGGTAAAAAGGAGGACCTCCTCATTACTGTGAAGGGACACAGGCTGAGCTTGTTTGGTTCTATTGTGGGACATGAAAGACTGTCTTATCATTCTTCAAGGTACAGTGGAGGTAATCCAATGATCCTTTTGCTTAAATCCAACCACCTCTTCTGCAGTTCTTGTGATAGCATGTTTTATTGTTTCCTATTCATCATTGCCATCCATTGCTCACTTATGTTGAACAAAGAGTTGCACAAAGAAAAGCTGACTGAACAATGTAAAAGAATGGACTGGCTAAAAACAGCTATTGACCAGGGAAAGTGGAGAGATACAGTTATGTCACCTGTCACAGCACCCCTATGATGAAAATGAAGGGACAGATAATGATGATGATTAGTTCAGACTTTTTTCATAGTCAAAAAGGGGAAGACGGTCAAAAGCATGAGTCGAAAACTCAAGTAAAAATATGTATCTTTTACTTCAACCTAATACTTAACACACAGCAGTAGGTCATATTAGGTCATGGTTGGCCAATTTGATAGTGAATAGCCCTTATAACACAAATCTCAAGAGTTCGATCAACATACTGGTCGATATTTTCTTTTAATTTTTCAATGACAAATAAAAAACCCATTAAAAATGTTTTTAGATTAGTTTGTAATTTTTAACTCTCAAGTTTATGTCTGTCACATTCAAGAGACCTGAACCTATATTATATTAGTTTTATGAATATCTAGTATACCGTATTATTAGAATTGATTTTAAAATTTTATATTATTTGTTTTACTTTTTTTTTACACCTGACTTCTAAATAACTGTAAATAATACAATTTCTTTGTGCATCAGTACATCTTTTATTAAGTAATGTATAACAAAATGTCAAATTATTTATCAACACTTATGAATAAAATGTATAAACATTAGGGTTAGGGTTGTATTATAATACAATAAAAAGGTTCTGTTAGTATATTAACTCAGTTGGCTTGTAGCCTAGGCTTGCTACCCACCTAGAAGAAGGAAAACTTGAATTCAAACCTCTACTGCCTTTGCAGGTATATCCAAACATAGAAAAGGCTTTGGGAGTCAACTCTGAGGTAGAATCAGGAGAGGCAAACCCTTAGGCAGCTTGTAGCACACAGTGCTACACCATGGCAGAGCCTGCAAAGTCACTGATCACAAACTCTATCACCACATGTTGCTCCTTTGGACACATCAGCTGTGAGGAGGGGGAACTACTGTGTGGGCATCATAGTTCCAGCCTAGATAATACCCACGCATTCATCTCATTTATGAGATGACATATTAGTTTTCAAAATGATGGGGCCATAGTAAAGTCCTTTTTTTCCCCTATAAAAAAAAAAGAATGTACTTCAAAAGCAGTGATGGAGATAATTGTACTAATCTCAACAACATTTGGACAGAGCTGTTTACTAGACATTCTATCAGTATTATAGCAGTTTAGTTTGACTACACAACATAATGTTTTAAAGGAATATCTGTGATTTACAAGATAAGAATGTATTCAAAATAATAAATTTCTTACTAACCTCTTTAACTGTATGAAATGTTATGAAGTTGTAATTTCTTTTAACAGTGCCATTGGGAAGTTTTAAGTCTATTTCAAACACTCCAGAATCATCACATTCTAGATAAGAAGACAAATACAAACAAATGTATTCTTCATTTTACATGCTTTTTAATATTTTTCCATAAAAATTCTATTTTAATGATTTGTTTTTCTTACCATATCCAATATTTCTGTCTGTCATTGTTCACATTCTGAAAATAGAATTATTTCAAATTTATAATACCATTACATACAGTAGAATACATCTATTTCTAAAACTTCTTTAATACAAGTCATTTAATATAAAGCCTTTTTGATGGATTAAAAAAAATTATGATGATGTATGATTCAAAACAGTTCAAGAAAATTTCAAAGTTGAAATTGGAAAAGAAATAACAATCAGACCACTGATCGGCAAAGAAAGGTTAATGGCATTTTTCGACTTTTTCTTCTAGCCAGCTTTTTGCTGCCGAGCTGTGAGCTCTTTTGCAGACTGTGCCAAGGAAAAATAGTGTGCTGTTCTCAGCAATGCCATGCAGGGTGTTGGTTATTTTGGCCTGTAGTGGTATTAGAAACTGCCAACGCTGGATTAGGAAGGGGCATTCAATGAAGATGAGGTATACAGATTATCAAGGTCATTGTTACAAGTAGTTTTTGTTCAGTGTCATTATTCTATGATGGATAGTTATTGATCATAAGTATCTTCACTGCGCTTTACCTATTCAATAATAAAATTTATATGTAAGCCAAGTTATTGTATTTATAGAAGTGACATATTTTATGTGAATTTGTTCCTAGCTGGATTACTTGTTCTATTGAACTGAGATTGCAAGCATGAAACTTAAGGAAAATATATATTACATTATATGTTCCTTCAATGCGTTTGAGGTATAGAGACACCTTCAAACTCACGCTTGTCATGTGATCTGGGAGACAACACTACTCTTCAAAACAATTTGTGCTAAATTTAAAAGAAGACTAAGTTCCACATACATTTACCAGAGAGAAAAAGAACACTGCCATGTGATAGCAAAAACTTACAAAAGATCCACTTGTGGCAGAAACTAATAAAATCACTCAACAAACAATATTGGAAATGGACAACAAAATTAAAACCATAAGTGAGCAATGGATGGCAATGATGAATAGGAAACAATAAAACATGCTATCACAAGAACTGCAGAAGAGGTGGTTGGATTTAAGCAAAAGGATTATTGGATTACTGGATGGTATGTCAAATACAGACAAATTATAGAAGAGAAAAACAATACTATGGCATGTATACCAGAAAAATGTTTTGAAAACTGCATACCAGTCCAACATCAAAAGAATTATTAGAATGCCCAACAAACTGACAAGACCTATAATAATAATTATGGCTTTTATATAGCGCTAATTTCATGCTTTTGGCATGCTCAGAGCGCTTTGGTCCAATCTCATTTTGTGGACCAGTGGGGAGAAGGGGGTATCCAAGAGTTAGTTTTCTGTGCTGCCTTTAGGTGCTCAGTAACGACAACTCTGTCGAACCTCCAGCCCCCTTCTAGGTAGCCAGGTTCAAGCACACTTAGCATCTCGACCATGCTTCCCACTTATACATATGACATTAAACAACTCTAAAAGTAAAGTTATACTATTACTACCTGACATTATTAGGGGAAAAGTAAAGATGGTTGGTCGTTGTGCTGGCCACATGACACCCTCCTAAACCACAGGCCAAAGAAACAGATGACCTTTACATCATCTGCTCTATAGACCACAAGGTCTGAAAGGGAAACTTTTTTAACTGGGAGAATACTCATGGGAATTGAAAATTTAATGAGGATTAAGACAAGGAGACTACTATCACGCATGCTTTTCAACACATGAAAATTGTATGAATGTACATGTCAACACAAGGGAACAATTACTAACTACTTCAGAAGAGAAAACTACAACCAACGGTAGAATTTACAGCCAACCTGTACAATACCTTGCTTATGCCAATGATATTACTAGAACTTTCACACAACAGGAAGAACCATCTCGATCAGAAGCACTTGAGGTCAATGTCATTAAAACCAAGTATATCAAAATGACATGTGGCAGACAGAGGAATAATATGTTAATATTAATGACGAGATAAAAAATGCTGAGCAGAAAGGTTCAAATATATAGGAAGTGTAATACATTCTAAAAATGACCACCTGACAGAAAAAAATGTCAGGAGTGTCAGGAAGCAATAGGACATGCTATAGCACACTAACCAGTGGTGTCACTTGGGGGGGGGGGTGCAGTCAGCACCTGGTGACACCCTTTAAGGGGTTGACACCCAAGTGAAAAATACTTTTGGAATAACTGACAATAACAAAAAAAAGTAAGTGTCAGTGGCTAAATATAAAAATGTTATTCACCATTAATAAATAGATCAGTGCTTTGATTTTTAACAATGTTTTTTATCCAATCTATTGAAATAGTAGCTAGCATCATAATATTAGGGTGCCAAATAATTGTTACTTTTTATAAAATGTTGACATTTTTCAGTTATAAAATATTTTTGAAATCTCACATTTAATTAATGTAAATTTTGTAGAATTGGAAAGTAAATGAGAAGTAATTGAGATTTCTAAAGATGATTTAATTTCAAATGTTGAATGTAATAGCAACTCTAGCCAAGATGAATGATATAGACTTTAATATTTTAGGGATAGTTTCTTCTTGTCGTTTGCCAATTTCACATGAATTGCGCAAAAAATTATATAGAGCAAAAGGAAAAATATGCCAGTTGTTGAAAGAATGCCCAACATAACCAACACCCTTTATGGCAGTGCTGAGCAACTGAAAAAAACAGCACAGTATTTTTCCTTGGCACAGTCTGCAAAAGAGCTGACAGCTCAGCAGTAAAAAGCTGGTTAGAAGAAGAAAGAATGATTCTGATGCTTCCTGTTGGGGGCTGATTTAGTCACTTAATAGCAAGAAATTGTATGTTTTTATATAGCAAACTATTTTCAACAAATTATATAGAAATGAAATAAAATATACCGGAACTTAAATACATAAGTGTTTGAAATAAAGTCGAAAAGGGAATATCAAAAGACGTATGTATACAAAATAGTCATCAGGATTAAAAAATTAGAAAAGTGTTTGCTATGATTGATGTTAAGAAAAAAAACAATGGAAGAATATATTGCAATGACTGTGACTATAAAATCAGAATATTTGACGTTTTGTGACCATATTTTATGACGAGACTTTATTCAATATAGAATTTTCATAAGATATATCCATAACTGAAAGTTATCTATACTCTTGAAACGTTTCTAAATGTTTTAGAAAATGCCGTAAAAGATATACTTATAAACACATTTGTATTTTTTATTGAGAGCACTCCTGACATAGCACACACTGATCAGATTCATATTGTATATGATTTTAAGGGAGAAAAAAAGCATATGAGACCAACCTAACATCTTAAAATATCTAGAAAAGAGTGAGCTTGAATTTCAGATATGTCGAGCTCAGGAATATAGAAAATGTAGCTTTAGTGTCTTGAGGAGTACACTAAGTTTAAGAACCAGCAGAAAATCTATTTAATAAATGTGTATAACATTCAATTTATCTATGTGTTCAACATTCTTTTTCAGAAAATAATTCTTGCCTAAATTGTTTGATAAAATAGAAAAGCTTTTTACCTTCTGAAACTATAGCCTTAAAAGGTGCAGCTTAAGATCTGTTGCCAAATATCTTTTATTTTACCTATCTTTGCTTTTTTTTTTTTTTGAGGGGAAGATGTAATAGAAGGCCAAAGTTACATAAAAGTAGGCCTACCTTTAAACTATTGATAAAGCGGTGGCTAATTGAACTTTTTCTTTACCAAAAGCATTACACATTCGACAAAGGAACAGACGACACTTTCACAACTGGCAAATTTATTTAAAATAAAATCATTAAAGACAATGAAGTGATTGATAAGTTTTCAAGCGTGAAATCCAGAAAAGAAAATAACATTGTAATTCACTTAATGATGCATTGTTGCAAAATTGAACTATAGAAAAATTGTATCAAATGAATTTTAAAATTTAATTGACATGCATTTTATAGTTGTTAAACAATCAATTAGTGTAGTTAATCATAAATTATGTGTATGATGGCTCAACAAACAAACAAAATATTAGTGGGGGGGGCGGGGGTGACACCCTGAGTTGACCGCACCGGGTGACACCCAACCTAGTGACGCCACTGACACTCACCACTTACTTAAAGTAAAAGAGAAACAAAGAATACTATAAACACACAATAATAAGACCAGAAGTCATGTATAGGAGTGAGACCTGGACACTGACAAAAATCAATAGAAAATCGGCTAAATACTTGGGAAGAAAAAATTCTTTGACAAATCTATGGTGCTTAACTAGTTAGTATATCTAGCAATCTAGGTGTAGACTGGACTGTCTCTAGTTAGTATAGACTGGACTGTCTCTAGTCCAGTAGTAGACTTGACACCAGATATCTAAACACTTTAAATAGATCTTACTACTAGACTACTACTAGTGTACTAATATTACTAGTACAGTACTAAATAGTATAGATGATTCCAGAGACTGATCACTAACACTGTATGAATGTCTCTTTAGTACTGACAGTATTGTTATTGACTATTGATAATCTAGTACACCTAAATTTGCCCAAAGTAGGCTAAAGGACTACAGTTTATTAGTAGTCTTGAGTCTAAGTAGACCTTCTACTAAACTTCTAGATCTATATCTATAATTTAGTTATTAATTTTAGTATAAATAGTTAGTGTTATATTATCACAATATAATAACAATACTGTTTAAAGGTTACTCCATTTTTATTAACATGAACAAGAAGTTAAGAAAACAATCAGCAGTCTAATACACAATACTGACACACTTAAGAGAAAACCGTGAACATGTGAACTTACTACACACAGAACAAGGGAGACTACAAGAAAAACAAAACAAACACAAACAGAACATACATACACATAAATACACATATAAATGTAACAGTTAGATCTAAAATCTAGTAGATCTATTACTGGTCTGTAGTATAGACAGGACTGTCTCTAGTCCAGTAGTAGACTTGACACCAGATATCTAAAGAATCTTATTACTTCTAAACTACTACTAGTGTACTAGTATTACTAGTACAGTATACTACTATACTATACTATACTGTATACTAGGGGTGTACCGGATAGTACTTTTTGATATCCGGCCGGAGCCGGATATGACCGGATAATAAAATTTGATATTCGGCCGGAGCCGGAGCCGAATACCTAAGTATCTTGTAAATAACTTGTATTGCTGAACATCTTACGAAACTGTTATAAAACATACCTATATTTATTGGTATTATTTTTTTTTCTTTTATATACCTTATTGTTTTAAACTCTGTTACTGATTGATTTATTAAAGATTAATAGTATTTATAAACAGAAATTAATCTGTGTAGCATCATCATAATAGCATGAGTGTGTCTGTGTGTATGTACGAAGCCACCAACCATATAGGCTGTGTGTTGGAGGGTCACTGTAAAATATGTAAGCATATATTTTACTAGTTACTAATGTAAATCTCTCATCTGGCTTTTATGGTGGTTGAATGTATGTGTTTCAAGAATTTCGACCTACAATCGGTCATCAGACTTGTATTTTTAAGTATTTTTAAGTCCAAAGACTGTTTCTGGTTCTGGCTTCAAGAACTTAATACTGATAGCTGTTAGTTAATAGTTGGAATCTGAAGCGTAGTAGGTCATATATTTATTAATCCGTTTGCGGCAAAAGATATTTTATTAACAGCAGGAACATCCATTACACCTACATTATTGATGTTTAGATCTACTGATAAATAGATCAAAGAGCATTAGGAAACCAAATATAGACGAAAACTCATCCACACCCTACCTACCAAAAAAGAAACATAAATGGATTTAGTGTTCGATTGATTGGATTGTAACAACCTGGTCAGATAGACGTAGTGAACCTACACATGTTGTCCTAGTGTAGTGTGTATAGATCATTGTATTGACCTTCACGCATTTTTTTTCCTTTTGGCATACGCAATAGTGTTTAGTGTGCAGTCAAAAAAAAAAAAGATAACACATCGGCATGGTCAGTCAAGCAAATATATAGGCTACATTATCCGTACACTAATTACAGAGGTCAAGTGTTTCTTAACATTCAGCATATGGTGCTTTAGATCAATTTATTTTCTGTGATGTTAAATTTTTCTGTAAGGTTTTCCTTTAGGCCCTATATATTAAGTCAATAAAATTAAGCAATAAAATTACCTTTCTAAAGGTTTTAAGACTAGGAAAAAACTACATACACACAAACATTTCTCTCCAAGTAAACAAACTTAGTGTCATCATCTGTTGACCTATAGACAATGTCAATACGTCTTAACAATTTGCGTTCATCCATTCTGGCTTTTAAATGGTCAATGTCTATCAATACATTGTCATGGGTTAAACAAATAAGAAGTTAAGGGTGTTGAGTCTCTTGAGCCCTCCCTTAAAGATACCACAGGTCAGTGTCTGTTTGGCTTGTAGTCCAGCCTCCTAATTGAGACTTAACTCAAAGTAAACAAACTTATTACCCAGCCAATAGTATAAAAGGTGTGGCGTGTGGTCCTTTGACCCTTTGATTGACAACCTATCTCATAATAAACAAACCCAAACCCGATTAACCTTATAGAGAGATGGCTTGTAGTCCCGCCCCCTAATAAAAATTATTCTCCAAGTAAACAAACTTAGTTCCCTCTTAAGATAGACCTCTAGACAGTGTCAACACGTTGACATCTGGCTTAATGTGGTCAGCTGCCTATCTGTGAACTCAATGTTATGGACTAAACAAACAAAAGGAGGTGAGGGTTGCTCATCTCTACCTCTGCAGATATATCCACACATCTAGACAGATTATCAGCGTGACGTAGTTAATGAATATTACATGTTTACTAGAACACTCAAAGGTCAAAACTAGCTTTTAAAATGTGCCAGACATCGCTGCTATGTATGTAATGTGATCTTACAATGTACAGTTTTATTTCTATTTAGATTTACACGCCTTGTATTTGTACTAAATAAGATTTGGTGCATAGTCATTGTTTATTGTTTTAAAAAACAAATTCTTTTATTTGAAACAAAAAAAAAGTTAATGTATTTCAGAACTGACATTATTTAATCATGTCCACTTTGTGAATATTTGTATATTTTTTTTAACATGGAGATTTAGTTTAAACTTCTTGTTGGACATCGTTTATCAGCGTCGACACCTTTATATTGTTTGTCTTTCGGCTGTGTTGTTTCCATATTGAAGTGTTATCTCCGTATGGAGTATCTGGAAAAGACTAAGCGCGCAGAGGCGCCTAACAATATTAAAAGAAATACAGGTACTACGCTGTAGTTTTTACTATCCGGTAGTGATATTCGACCGGAGCCGAATAGTGCCGGATAGTGAAAAAGTGCCGAATATTCGGCCGGAGCCGGAGCAACTTTCTGGTACACCCGTACTGTATACTAATATAAGTAGTATCTAAGATGATTCTAGAGACTGAATGTCTCTTTAGTAGTGACAGTAGTATTGTTATTGACTATTAATAATCTAGTCATATAGTCATAGATTCAACTATCATAGATAGTGACTAGTCCGAGTTAGATCTATTTTCTAGTAGTAAATTTTATATTTATATTTTAAACTTAAAAAAAAAAAAAAAAAAAAAAACTTGATTACTAGGATTAGACTGGGCCCTAGAGACTACAGATGAGTAGGCTTAGTACTATAATAGATCTAGATTGACTAGATCTATATAATAAATTATAATATGATCTAATAATATTTATTATACTACACTACTACAGACCAGTGAGTAATACATTATACATCTACTAGGACTAGATTTTAGATCTTAGAACTATTTATATTATTATATTATAATACTAAAATTCAATAACTAAATAATAGATATAGATCTAGAAGGCTACTTATACTTAAAGGGAAACTCCCATGGTTTTGACAATTTTTTATATAATATGTGTTTTGATTTACAGATAATGAATATATTATTCTTTTTTTTTTAATTTGCAAGAATAACTTAGTAATTGATGTTTTTCTGACATAATTTTTCTGCGCATCCAAAACGGTCAGATTTTCACGGAATTTCTGTGTGACGTCACAATGGTGCACTCAAATCTTAGGCTATATAGATCTAGATCTACTAATCCGAGTAGGCCTACATGTACTTGTCTTCCGCAAATTTATTTTAAAACAAGCTCCCGAGGTAGATCTAGTCTAGATCTAAAATATTTATTATAGACTCTAGGCATTTTGTTTTCTTTTACTAGATCTAGAATTAACCCCAACTCCGAATACCAAATCATTAATGATAAACAGTATAATCTTTAAAAGTATTAATACGTATACATAAAATATACTGTTAATTTAGTCTGCAAAAGAAAAAAAAAGTGTTGAGGTTGTATAAGAAGTGGTCGTCTCCTTTCCATCAAGACTAAAACT
>JADKLZ010071522.1:6670042-6712276 GCA_021533235.1 Biomphalaria straminea | reverse complement strand
GGGCAGGACATTTAATTAACCGAGCAAGGCTCGGCCACCTGATATTAATTATAATAAGGCTTGACATCAAATCCGAAGATTAATGAGGAATCTACACCGCTCTACGCAAATAAAGTGTAAACAATTTATTAAGCACTTAAAACACAATAACTAATCATACATCGGTACATTTAATGTCATTACTTTCCTTCCATAGTTCTATAATACATCAATCTTCAATAAGATGGTGCGCAAATGTTTAATTAGGTCCATTGATACTTTAAAACTCGTTCTTGTTTGCATTGCCTAGTGACGTAAGCATTTTTTCCCGTTTACGTCATGGAAAACTTTCATTCATAAATTTTCCATTTCATTCATAAAACCTTCAAACCACAATAAATTTTTCGATAATGAGACATTTTTCAAACCGATATAACGGTCAAACTCGAGTTTTCCCGATGTGGCCAATGAGTTCAGATTTTTTTTCTCACTAATACGCACATACCTTGAAATTTTAAAGAAAATCGTTAGAGCCGTTTTCGAAATAAAATTTATAAATAAATAAATAAATAAATAAATAAATATATATATATACAAGAATTGCTCGCTTAAGAGTATATATTTTTGGCTTCTTTGGCACTGGTATGATCTCTGAAGTTTTCCAGATGTGTGAAATTACGCACGTTTGCAACGAGTGGTTAAAAATGTGACAAAAGATACAAGAAATTTGCTCCGTTCATAGCTTGATCAGCTTGCCACTAATTTTATCTGGCACACAAGATTTTTTTGCGTCCACTCTTTTAAATAACAAGTTCATCCCATCTTCTGCTACAAAATTAACGTAGGGCTCTTGTTTTCCTTTGGACAGAGTGTTGAAAGTTTCTTTGTGTCAATCAACAAAATCTTCTTTGTCAAAACGAGAATAAAAATCATTTAGTTCGTTGTCGAATTTCTCATCATCATTCACTAAAACTCGTCCTCGTTTAGAGGCGAAGCGTGTTATTATCTTTAGTCCTTCCCAGCATGCTTTAGAGTTGTTATTTGCAAAGAAATTCTCATTTTTTTCTTTGTATGCTTTTTTCCCTTCAATTATTGCTTTTCTCAATTTATTTTTAGCATTTATAAACTCTTCGTTGCTAGCCTTACTTTGTTTTCTTCTCAATAATAAAGTGTTTGATTTTTTTGGTCATCCAGTGCTTATTGTTTCCATAGACCTGTATTGTTTTTGTTGGAATTGTTAACTTCTCGCAAAATAATAGATAAGAGTTAACAGTTTCTATTAGTTCGATTATGTCTGAATTATTCTCAATAAAGATTTCTCAGTTAGTTTTCTCAATGCATCCTCGTAGTTTTTCTGCAGACTCGTAGGACGCAATCATCTTCTCTTTTGAAGTAACGCCTGTATTATATAAGATAAGATAAACTCATTTTCTAATGATTTACTTCAGTTGATATTATGCTTAATGCATATGTTGCTGCTCACTGTCCAAAACGTTTTGATACAACGTTGTTTGCGCTTACAATTTTGTATTGAACAATAGGCAGAACAATATTATTGAATGTTTCAAGTGTTTATCAAAATTGCTGCAGCTTGTTAATTACCAAGCACAGTAGTTTCTCACATCCTTCTCGCCATTTCTGAGTTTTGGATGTAGCATCTACAATCTACACCCTTTTTTTTTTCTTTTTGTAGTTGTAGCTTTTCGTGACTTGCCCAAAATCTTTCTTTCTAAAAAAGTTTCACTTTCAATGCAGTCTATAGGAATGATGTTAATGTCATGTTCCTTTGGCCAGCGGCTAATAAGCAGGGTTTCATGTGGGCAGCACAACGACCAACCGCCTTTACTTTCCATAACTAAAGTTAGGTACCATTAGAGTTGGGGCCCTAAAATTTGAGGCGCCCCCCCCCCAAAATTCGTGTTTTTTTACATTAAATATTAAATGTTACGCAAAATGCAGGACCCCGTAATGAGGCAATGCGGTCAAGCCCCCGCGACCCCCAAATAATGGCAAATTCCTTGCTACGCCACTGCTCGAGTTTGCTGAGCACCTATAGGCAGCATAGAATTTTTTTTTCTGAGACCCTTTTCGCCCACCCATATATACACGGCTTTGACAAGTTTGTTTTACTTATTCTGTTATATGAATTGTATGAATTAAAGAAGAGAGGTTTTTTTTGTATATTAGCACACTAGCGCGTCACTGTTTATATAAAAAAACAGAGGTCCTAATATGTCTTCCCTTATAGAAACGTATGTTATTAATTTTACTATTAGCTTTTTTTTTTACCATGACAGACAATTCGTGACCACTGTTTTATAAACACTTTTAATTCAACTAAGTCTACTAGCCTGAAACAATGCAGTCAAAGAAGACTCAAATCTGTCAAAGATATGCCTTATCTTCCTATCAAAATTAATGCTAAAACGTTTATAGCCAGATAGATAAAACCTAGCCTCTCGATTACAATGGCTTGTGTAGTAGGCCTAATTGTGTACTGAACAATCGAACAGGGCCGTAAACAACCAGAAAGCATTACATTTCTCTCGATTGAATGGTTTGCAACACACATTTAAAAGCTTTGCATATAATTTTATTGTAGACAAACTAATATTCTTCTTTAAAACGCCATGAATAGTAAGCCTAAATTATTGTGTAACTCATCGTTTGAAAAAAAAAAGTTAAACAGAATACGTATTTTACATATGGTAATCTTAAAAACCTCCTTTTTTTAGGATCGTCTTTCATTTATTTGTTAAATAAATACTAAAATACATTGACTATACTAAAAAGAACATAGCCAACGTTTCAAACCGAGGCACATTCCTCGATCCGCATGCTAGGACAAGTTTGTACAAGTGCTCCATCTTCCCTAGTGCTATTAAAGCATGGAATGGGTTGCCTGAGCCATCCATGAAAAAACAGTGACTTGGCAGAATTTAGGTCTAAGTCATTTTTTTAAAGCATGCATGACTAGATGCATGACGCGTAGGACGTAATCATATACTTTTTTTTTAGTAACGTCTGTATATAAGATGATATAGCTAACTCGTCAAGCCTTTCCCTTATCATATTTCATGTAGAATTGGAAGTAGGATAAAGTAGATAATGCAAAGTGTAACTCTCTCTCTCGTATGTGCACCTGACGACGCCCAGCTGCCGCTCAGCAACAGTATGACCTGAAGTAGCAGGAACAATTGCTCTTGTATAAGTAAATTCTAATTCAAGAGAAGACACACAAAAAAAAAAACTCTTGTTACTTGCATTTGATTCCTTTTATGCTATGCAAATATCCCTTAACCACGACACGCCACTGACAATATACTTGGTCCCATACGACCGCCATAGAAACGATCCTGGGAAAAAAAAGAGTAGTATACCAGACTGAACAATCAACAGACAAGATCTCTGCATCGGTTTAACCTCTGGATAAGGCATTCTATGTAGCCATTGACATAGTTGGTAAGACCAATATTTTATATTTCATTTAATGAAGGACACTGCTTTCTTATGCTATAACTTATAAATTGTTACTTTTTTAAACGTACTAAACTTAACTAAACAGTGACAAGTATTTATTTATATTTAATGATCAATCTAGGAGAAGTTAAAGGGAGCGAACCCGGCCTCTTTTGAAACACACATGTACGAGGATCCAATTATAATAGCCTCCTCTTGTATTTAAGCCTCAACATGATCATTCTATTTAAGGCCCGTTCTGTTCAACCCCCTACTCCCCCTACCCTATTTAAAATTATATCTTCATTTGAAACTACGTTAGCAAACATCTAGCCCAATTATTCTTTTATTACGATTTATCCTCGCTTTTTTTTTTATTCATAAAATGTGTCTTTAGTACCCTAAACTACGGAGTTGTGGCTGATTAGTGAAACGCTTGGCTTCCGAAACAGAGGGTCCTTAATTTCGTTAGCGCCTCTGAGTCCACCCAGCTCTAATGGGTACCTGGGTACCAGCTCTGGTAAAAGTAAAGATGATTGGTCGTTGAGGTGGCCACATGACACCATCGTTAACCTTGGGTCACAGAAACATCTGCAATTTAACATTTAAACTACGCTAAGTCTTCACTTGATATCCTGCGACGTAATAACACGTACCTTTCGAGAGCTTGATCTGTTTAAACTAGTAAGCAATGTTCGTTTGAGAGCTTGATCTGTTTAATCTAGTAGGCATGGTTCCTTTGAGACGATATAGAGCAGAGCTTTAACCCCAAATTATCCTAATTAGGTTTTGAAGCAGAGAGACATGTTATGTGAATGAGCTCGGTGTCAACCATAATTCAAGAGCTTATTGAATACATCCATTTCTTTCAGATAATTTTTTAAACAAACAATTGTTGAAGGCATAACAAAGAATCTGGGTTAAAAGTTTGGATCATTTGGTGTTCATGTCACATTGTTTTGTACAATTTGTTTAGGGTTACTACTATGAATCATTTTAGATTGACATATATTAACTATCAGTTATGCAGAGTATGATAGTGCCGTAGCTAGTTTTTTTTTTTGGGGGGGAGGGAGAATTAAAAAATACCTCGGCCACAACTTGAAGGGGGCCCAAAATGAGTGTTCGAATTTTTTTTACATTAAATATTACGCAAAATACAGGGGCACCCAATGAGGTTAAGCTGCCCGGGCCCATAAATGATGGCAAATTTCAAGCTATGCCACTGCTCGGACTTCAGAAGCTCAATGCCATGTGAATATTGGCAAGAAGACCCCGTTATAAAGGCTTGAAATTTCTCGGTAAGGTTGAAAACCTGACATGGCGATTTTCTGTATTTTGAGATGACGAAAATGCAATACATCGAAAACAATGAACCCTAAGCATACGTAACAAGTGGAACATCAACTCTTATCCTGATTGATGGCTTTCAAACTACAGATTTTGGAAATATGCGTAATTTTAAAACATAAAAGAAACGAAATCCCACTTCATACTTGCATGTTTTAAGTCAAACTAGGCATATGGATGTTTTCAGTTTTATACCATGTCAGTGGTAAGGCCACAGGGAATTAGGTACGTGTCTGGGCCTCTTTTTACAAATCTAATATCAGCTTACTCTGTCTGTCTGGTACATAGCACACTTTTTCTCCCACTTCCACTCTCAGATCAAGTGGAAATTGTGCACAATTAATCATTGTTCCTAACAAAACATGAAACAACTTAAACAAGATTACAAAGAGAGTTTGTGTGATACACAAACTCAGAGGCAGCCCCCCGTCGGAGTCGGATCCCTGTTAGATCCGCCTATTCGCAAGATGTTTCGGATGTTCCTTCTAAGGTGAAAATAATTAACTTCTCGCTGGACGACGGAGGATGGCGAGAAGGGTATAAACCCGCCTTGTCTTGATGTTTGCGCACTAGACTTTAGTTCGGATTTATCGTTGGTCCCTGGCTCAATTCCTGTATGCTCCCATCCTTAACCTATCGCAATATTTCTGAAAGAACAGTAAAGGTTAAATTATATTTTCAAAAGCCTTTAGTGTTTTTTTTTATCTAACCGTGACGGACAGACCAACCAACAGACAAAACGCACAAAAATATGCTTCTTTCATTCTAATGGGGGCACTAAACAATTTTGTTTTTAAAAATCTGATTTTTTTTTTAAATTAAGAAATTAGTTTAGAATCATGTCATTGCTGGGTTTTACGCTAGTACACGAAAGTCGCTGCTAAAAGTTCATTTTAAAAAATGTGCGTGATATCCACATGCAGAGAGCATTTCTTATAGTAACATTTCCTCCCTTACATTTACGTAATTGTTTTAGAATTGGTGTTTTGTTATTAAAAAATCGCTTACATAATTAATTTAATAAATTAAACGGTTTGCTTTTAGAAAACTAAAAGTAGCCGTTGCACCTAAACTTTTCAAGCCGCATTTGATGGTGAAAAAATATTTTTCGTATCTCTTCTAGTTTTGGCGCTCTGAGTGTGACAGACGGACAGACGGACAGACAGACAGAAATTCATTTTAAAAAATGTGCGTGATATCTACATGCCAAGAGCATTTCTTATAGTAACATTTCCTCCCTTAGATTTACGTAATTGCTTCACAATTGGTGTTTTATTATTAAAAAATCGCTTGCATAATAATTTTTATAAATTAAACGGTTTGCTTTTACAAAACTAAACGTAGCCGTTGCACCTAAACTTTTCAAGCCGCATTTAATGGTGAAAAAATATTTTTCGTATCTCTTCTAGTTTTGGCGCCCTGAGTGTGACAGACGGACAGACGGACATTTTGCACAAACCTAATAGCGGCTTTCCCCTTACGGGGGCCGCTAAAAAAATCAAATTAGTTAATTTTAAAGTGGTAATTAATTAACTAATATCGTTTAATATAAAAAAGGGGAAATAAATCTTACAGTGTTGAGAAATATGAATGTTAATGTGGAGATCTTTCCCCGTACATAAGCTTTAATTTTAAAATATCAACTTAATGTCTGTCTAGTACACAATGTGTACACGTTATTTCTCGCACTTCCCATTTTCGAATCACGAAAGACTGCACAATTAATCAATGTCCTTAGCAACACATGACTCAATAAAAAAAAAGGATCAATTTTTCATCGATTGGTCGTAGTTAGCCTAATTATTTAGTCTCATTTAGAGACCGCTAATTAGCTAAGAGGAGATAAACCTTGTGTAGAGAATCAGGGCGTCGAGTACAATATTAAAACAAACAAGAGATATAGTATAAAACATTCCCCCGAACCAAAGGGTTCGGGTTCAAAACCTGGTGAAGACTGGGATTTTTAGTCTGAGATCTTAAATGCGCTTCTGAGTCCATCCCGCTCTAATCAATCAATGACCTTCACATAACATTAGTTAGGTACAGTAAGGTTGGTCGTTGTGCTGGCCACATGACAACCTCGTTGACCGTGGGCAAAAGAAACACATGTCCTATACATAATTTGCGTTCATACGGAAACTTTTTTAAAAATACAAATTGACCAAGTCAATACAATTGACATATTTACACTTAATATTAGCTTTTCTTTTATAAAGTAGCCTACATGTGTGTGTGTGTGTGTGTGTTTGTGTGTGTATATGTGTGGATGTGTATGTGTTTGTGAAAGACACAAAGATAGAGGCATACTCTAGAGCAAATTTGTACAAATGCTCCTTCTTCCCTAGTGCCATTAGAGAATGGAATGGGTTGCCTGAATTAGCCAGGAAAACCAACGATTTAGCAGAGTTTAAGTCATTGATTAACATGCATGACAAGAATGACACGTGAAATGCATAGGACGTAATTTAATTTCCTTTTTCAAGTAACGTCTGTGTTATATAAAATAAGATAGTGTGTGTGTGTGCGCGCGCGTGCGTGTGTGTTTTACTGTGAATGCGAAAACTCTACTGAAAGATACTAAGTATTGGATAAACATAGTTCTACTGAACAGAGGAATACTAAGAATACTTCTTAAGCGACGTTAGCAGGGCAGGCCTTAGATTATTGGATGAACTAGGGAAAATGAATTTGATGGCCCCAAATAAAATAGAAAAATAAAATAATAAATAACGGAAAAATACAATTACGCAATTTATAATTTTATTTATAAAGCGCTGTTCACAAACAAAATGTAGGCTAAAGCGCTGTGATAACATAAACGCGAGATATAAAATGACAAACTAATCTAAAAAAAGTTTTAAACAGATATATCTTAATGTTCTTGAATGCAGTGTAGCATGTTGTCTGTCGAAGATCAATGGGGAGTGAATTCCAAACCTTAGGTCCGTGCACTTAAAAAGCCCGCAGACAGTAGTTAAGGGAGAAACGTGGCACCACTAGAGTCTAAAGAGCGCAAGGCTCACTGAGGGACATATGGAGTGATTCCCTTAAAACCGTATGAAGGCCCTACTCTAACAATAACACAGAACACGTTTCTCTATTGTTTAGTCCTCCAATCGGGGACCCTTGGCGGCTGCCTATTTTGCCTATGTCTAAGGCCGGCCCTGATGTATGCAAAGTATTTTTCTAACGATAGTTCAAACTGTAGTTATATAACTATAGGCCTACTGTTAGTAAAACTGTAGTTATATAAGTACTGTAGGCCTACTGTTAGTAAAACTGTAGTTATATAACTAATCTATAGGCCTACTGTTAGTAAAATTGTAGTTATATAACTAATCTATAGGCCTACTGTTAGTATGTTCCAAAGAACTCATCGACTCCCATGTATCCGCTATCACTCTGACCTCTCGTTGAAGCATACCCAGTTGTAATGATTCAATAATCCCAAGAAATACTTTGACAATATTCCAGATCGAATTCACATACACCAAATTCACAAACACAACAAGGAGAAATCCACAAACAAAACAAAAAGAAATCCTCAATTACTCAATCGAGAAGTAAAACTTAAGTCCATTAACACACTGAGGTCATTAACACTCCAGCATAAACAAACAGATCACTTACGTGAGAAAAAAGGATAGTACGGCTGGAACTGGGCTACAACCATACAAATTACAAATGTGTCAAAGCTACACACGTCTACATGTGAGATTTGATTCGTTGTGAGAAACTAAATCGGAAGATTGCTACAACAAAATATAAGGCTTGTCTGCGAGTCCGAAGACTAATGAGGAATGCAGTATTTCCTGTGGCTACGCAGCCCTAGCTATGACCTACATATTTTACCACATATAGGGCAAGCATAGCCATTGTCTGCCGGTGGTCGATTGAGATTTTCTTTTCGCCGTCTGCGTCTGTCCTCGGCAGCGGATTTTCTTTTGGTCTCGAATGTGTATCTCGCGGTCTTAGTAAGTGACCTCGGCTGTCTCGTTCTGAAGCCGCATTCAACCAGTCGCTCTCTTTTATGTCAGCTAAGGCAAGTTGGCGCCTAAGCTGGTCTTTACAGCGTCTCAGTGGGGGTACAACTGTATGTTACACTTAATAATCCCGTCTCGAAACACAAAATAGACAATTGTTACGCCTAAACGAATCTCTGGTTTTAGGTCCGGGCAGAATCTGATGAGAAAAAAAAACAAAACAACTTATTCTGGAGCGGCTGCCATAATATTGTTCATTCGTGTGACTGCATCTGTTTCAGGGCTATCCGATAGAAATTCTTAACGTATGTCGCGTTTTGAATGAGGGACGATCGGGACAAGGAAATGAAAGATAACTGGCCCATGTGAGGCATTAGGGCTGTCCTTGTATGGGGATATGGCGACCTTATAACTCACTGCTCGCTTCCTCTTCCGTGCTCTAAGGAGTAATTCTCAGCGTGGTTCGCTATCAATTGGTTTTCTCGTTCAATAGGGCGGCGCCTTCGGAGGTTACGGATAGGGCAGCTTTCTTTCTCATTCTCTTGTCTAAGGCCGCTTCATTCCCTTTTGCTGTTGGCAAGATTCGTTCCAACACGCGCAGTCTGTCTCCACGCTCTTCTATCTTGCACGATTTCTTCCCACATTCGTTAATGCCTGTAGTCCATTGGTATTATATTAAAAGGCCAACTGAAAACGATTCACGGTACATTAAACGTATGACACAAATGAATGATTACGTTTGCATACAATATACTCTAGTGTAAGTAATTATTACTTTTTAAGAATTTTCCAACAAATCATTTGCTTTAAAAGAAAAATATTTTGTAAAATGGTTTTGCAATGTCTAATTATTTTATCCCCATGTTTGGTCTAATGCTTAGAGGACAATGACAACATCCAAAATTCTTAGAATAGCCTGTGTCCGGGCGTTCTGTCAACAAGGAGCTACCAGCAACCAGGGCGCCGACTGTCACGATGTTGACGATGAACACTGGCTGAACTGTGGGCTGGCCCCCATCGCCACGCCAATGAGTTGCTATGAGCAGTACAAAGCCACGAGGAAATCTTGGGGTATCAACGCTCTTGGCACCTTAGCAGTTGAGGTAAAGAAGTCTTCCAAACTCTAAAACTACATTTTTACAAGGGATACAAATCTAACTTATCTTTTCTTATATAATACAGACGTTACTTAAAAAGAAGATGATTACGTTCTACGTCCTGAAAAGATCATATTTTTAAATTAAAAACTATGATGTTAAAATATGCAGTAAAGAAATCTGCTATTGCTTCCCTCAGTAGCAAAGCGCCAGTTACTCTGACTTAAAATATAGGCTACTACACGCTCAAAATACTATAGATTCACATTTACCAGAACACTTAACATTTAGAGATGATTTAGATATGCTTTTATCCCTAAATGTAACGTCTGTATTGTATAAGATAAATAAGATGTTTCTTCTTGTTTCAGATTGAAGCTGAAGATGGTACTGTTGGAGTAGGCGTCACCATTGGAGGGGAACCGGGCTGCTTTATCGTTGAGAAACACCTCAGTCGATTTGTGGAGGGCCAGGACCCACGCAATGTGGAATTAATGTGGGATCAAATGTTTCGGGCAACTGTAAATTATGGTCGTAAAGGTTTACCAATACAGGTGAACTATATTATAGTAGTAAAGGTTTACCAATACATTTGACAATTATGGTTGTAAAGATTTAGGAATACACGTGACACAAAGTTATGTTCGTAAGGGTTTACCAGTACAGGTAAAACAAATTTATGGTCGTAGTGGTTTACCAATGCAGGTGACACTCTGAAATATGTGACAATGGACCTCATTTACCAATCGTAAACGAACAACATTTATCTGCGTGATTCTATATATCTTCTATAAAATATGTAATGGATAAAGGCTCTCACGTGATACGTATTTTTCATTGTTTTATCAATATTATGACGTGGCTAAATGTGTTTATTTACGATTGGTGAATTAGTTCCATTTAGCTTAAGTTGCGATGTTTCATTTTCTTAAATTACACTTTCGCCTTCAGGCTTTTTTAAGACTAATTCCTTTCTCGAGTTTGTAAATAAAGTGTTGTTTTTTTTATATATTAAAAACAACATACATAACTGCATTATGAAACAAATATGACGGCATTCTTGATCTGAGATGAATGAAAATATTTACCAAAAAAAAAGACAGGAAAATAAGTCGGTTCTACAGTGTTTCTCACATTTTAAATTGAGAAATGAGCTTCTTTCTGACTCGTAAAAAAAAAAAAAAACTTCCAATGTCTCATTAAATAATGTAAGTTTCTAATTAAATAGTTTTAGGTCGAGTTTATTTCGTTTTTGTACCGTTTCGGTCATGTCGCCCGCGGCACGAGTGTTGGAAATGAAAATGGCTCGCAGGTCGAATTAGTTTGAGCACTACTGATCTAGATTATAAAACAAATATTGACATTTTGTTTTGTTTTATTCTTCCCAGGCGCTCAGCGCTGTTGATCTGGCACTGTGGGATTTGTTGGGTAAACTCAGAAATGAACCAGTTTATTCACTGTTAGGTAAGTAAACGTAAGTAAGGTTTCCCTTTCAGACCAGACAATCTATAGGGCAGACGATGTTTAGTTCATCTTTCTTTAGCAGGGTGCCATGTGGCCAGCACAACGTCCAACCGCCTTTCCTTTCCCCAACTTAAGTCAGGTACTCATTAGAGTTGGATCGACTCAGGGGCGCAATAAAAATCCCTATATTCAAAATCTCAAGTCTTCAGCGAGATTCGAACTCAGGACCACAGGACCAGAAGCAAAGCGCTTAACCACTCAGCCACTGCAGAACTTTTAGGTGAGCAATGATATTCATTTGTGTGGACACAATCTGACGTCCTCTGTATCCTAGTGACGATATTGGCTTTCGGCCTGTGCTATTTTCTAAGCAATGGGAAATAACTGTGCATGCTTTCGATTACGTTTTTAACAAGATATATGCCCTTTGATATTGATTATGCGCTTTCATACAAAACAAGAGATAGAGCTTCTGATTTGAGTACCGAGAGTATTTATTGTTTGTGCCTATGTTATAAAATGGAGTTGTCTTTCGTTTCAACTGTCGCATTCATAGACATAAATAAATATAGACTGGCCAATAAGAGAGTTTTATGAAACAAAAATTTGTGAATTGCAATTGTGTGCACTTTATTTTATGTCTATACATTTTGTTTAATCTCTAAGACTGAAGACTGAAGATCATGCAAATTTGTAATTTTTCATAATTTGGAAATCCGAATTCAATGGATATACATGTTTTCAAGTTACATGAATTTACTTCCTTTTTCCAGTCTATATTTATCTATGTCTATGGTCGCATTGCAACGCCATAGTTGTTACATTACCGGTACATTTCATTGTTGTTGTCTCCTGCTATACTCACTGTACCGTGCCGATTTAAAGTTTTTGAAAAGAAAAAGTACAATTCTTGTTTTGGTTGTAGCTTATACCATTAGAAAAGTGTTATGAAATTTCTGATTACATTTCTTCTGTATCTTTAAATTGTAGATTATGATTTTATTTCTTTATGCATGCTTAATTAATCTTCTATCTAGGAAATATTTAGTCGTACCAATAGTGAAAATCATTGTGTTACTTAAGATTTTCTTTGAGGAAGTAAAACAAAAGGGGATGGCTGGGGTATTTTGTTTATCAAGAGATAGAGATGCCAGTGCATACATATTTCAGCATATGCAACATTTTTTTTTCTAGTTGATTTTTGGTGCCATTAAAATAGTTAGCATATGAGGAAATAAAATAACGTCTGTGACCACTGACGTATAAGATAAGATAAGGAGGAGGCACAAGACTCCGGTGCAAAGCCCTTAGTCCCCTGGATGACCATATAAATTATCACTGAATCACGATGGACGAACTATATATATCTATTTTTTTTGCTTCTACAGGTGGTAAAACAAAAGACAGACTGCCAGTTTACTGTACTACAGCTAGACCAGACTTGGCTCAAAAACTAGGTTTTGTTGGCGCCAAGATTCCATGCTGTTATGGTCCAAGTGAAGGGGGCGAAGGTCTCCAAAAGAATATCGAGTACTTCCGGAAGTGGAGAGAACAAGTTGGTCCCGACTTCCCTTTGAGTTTAGACTGTTATATGTCCCTTAGTGTCCCCTATGTTACAAGTCTGGCCAGAGCATTAGAACCTTACGGGCTGAAATGGATCGAAGAATATCTACCGCCTGATTCCTATGAAGGCTACGCTCAGGTACGAAGCAATTTGAGAGGGTCAACGGTGATGCTGACGACGGGAGAACACGAGTACACCAGATATGGTTTTCAGAGGCTGTTGGAGTCTAGGTGTGTGGATATTATTCAGCCTGATATCACATGGATGGGCGGACTAACTGAAGCCAGGAGAGTCGTAGCAATGGCCTCAGCGTATGATACTTTAGTTATCCCCCATGGTTCCAGTGTTTTCTCATATCATCTGCAGTACGCCTTTCCTAACTGTCCTTTAGCAGAATTCTTAAATTTGAGTCCGAAGGCGGATTCTATTGTTCCTTATTTCGGGAATTTGTTTCCGGATGAACCGTTACCCAAAGACGGATATATTGATTTACCTGACAAGCCTGGATTTGGTGTCACTTTGAATAAAGAGAGCTTGACCAGACCGTATCCCCGGTCAGTTGAAGAGTCTAAACGTCAGGCGTTACAAAATTTGAAACAATCGCCTCTAAAAAAAGCGACTTTTCCTTTTTGAAACCTATCAAGACGCACACACATATACGCTACCGGTATTTTTATTTAAAGGGAAACTCCGATGGTTTAGACAATTTTTGACATCATGTGTTTTAAATCACAAATAACTAATATACTTTTTTTTTGCATTTATTTTCAATAAGGGGTCGTTCGTAAATGACGCCACGCAAAAAAATGACCTTTTTTGACCCCCCTCCCCTTGGCAGAAAGTGTCACAAATTCTCAGACCCCTCTCCCCCCTCTGCGTCACGTCAAAAAAATAAAAAAAATTATTTCAAATTATTTATTTCTCGTTAATTTTTTCCCAAAGAGATTTCATGTGTTCATCGATAGAATGCAAGGGAAGATGTTCTTCCTCTTCTTGAGGAGCCGACTCGAATATTAAATTGTCTTCAATGAGATCTTCATCTATCCATTCCACACTCTCCTCACCTGCGTTTCCCAAAACTACATGGACTTTAAATTTATTTTTTTTTTGTGTGTTTTTTTTCCTGAATATTAAATTTGTGATGTCACAGAATCGCTACCCCCTCCCCCTTGTCACAAAGTGTCACATTTTCTCAGACCCTCCCTCCCCTTAGAGCGTGACGTTATTTACGAACGACCCCTAACAACTTAGTAATTGATTTTGTTTTCTGATATCATTTTGCTGCGCATCCAAAAGGGTCAGTTTCTGAACGGGTTTCTATGTAAATGAGTAGCCTACTTATATCTAACCAGTTGTTAACATCTGTCGGACTCACAGCATATTTACTATTTCACCGAGGATGGTTGTAGAGGAAAATGCTCCCCCCCCCCTGAGTTAGATTCTGATGCATTGAGTAGATCTATATTACTAACATTGTTGCACAAAAAAAGGATGTATTTATATATGTTAAATTTTTGCCCCCTTCGATTAAAATCTTCAGAAAAATGTCTACCTTCATTTGTATTTAAATACATTTTATTGACTTACTGAATAGAGTAAAACTATGCAGTAAAGTTTACAATCTCGAAAGAGAAATGGATCTTTTCTGGTCTATACAGTTAGATCTAGATCTTGTAAACAAAGCATAAAATACGTGTTAAGAAAAAACAATAATGTGTTAAGAAATATTTGATCTGTGTAGTAGTGTGTAGGCCTACTAGTGTAAAAATAGATCTACATGCTTGACTGACCATGTCAGTGTGTACTTTCTCGCCTGACCACTCAACACAACAATCACTATCTGGTAGTCGTCTTGTCATGACCGACTATAGTCACTACACGTAGCGTACTAAAGTTCTAGGCTAGCCTTACACTGACCAGTTTGTATGAATCAGTGGGACACACGGTCAATTTACTTTGTGGAACAGGGAGAGGTGTGGATGAAAATATTAATTGTTTCCTCGAGCTGGTCATTTATATACTTTTGTGCTTTGTAAAAATATATTAGTGATAGTATAACAGAAGCTGCAAACCAAGCGTTGAATTAATGGAAGCTTAATAATCATCAACTAATATTGAAATAACCCCTAAATCATTTTATGTCTATGGGCTAATTCGAAATGCTAGATCTCTTTCCGTTGGTTGGATTGAATTTAATGAATTCCATAAAGGTGGAAATTAAAGTGCTATATTCTTATGTCAGTAAGCTTTCTGTACAATACAATAAATAAATAGACCCACCATTTAGTCTTTAAATAAAAGAAATTACAAAATTGTTTAATTAGAAAAGAAGTTTATAGGCCAAAAAATGTAACTACTTCCAGTGCCGTAGTTAGACTTGAAAAAGGCCATAACCTATTTGGGGACATTGTGACCTTAACCTAACCTATGTGGGGAGACGGTGACCTTAGCCTAACCTATAAGTCTAGATAACATTTGTAAGAGTAACGTTCTCCTTTCAGACCTTGTGATCTATGGGGCAGATGATGTGAAGGACACTATTTCTGTGGCCCACGGTTAACAATGGTGTCATGTGGCCAGCACAACGAACAAACGCCTTTACTTTTCCCCAACTAACGTCAGGTACCCATTAAAGCTGTATGGACTCAGAGGCGCCCTAAAATGCCGAAAGTAAAAATCCCAGTCTTCACCGATATTCGAACCCCGGAGCTCCAGTTCGGAAGGCAAGCGCTTTACCACTCAGCCACCGCGCTCCTTAGATAATATCTGTCATTGTCAGTGCTAAATATTTATTGGGCCTTAGATAATATATGTCATTGTCAGTACTAAATATTTGTTGAGCCCTAGATAATATCTGTCATTGTCAGTGCTAAATATTTATTGGGCCCTAGATACTATCTGTCATTGTCAGTGCTAAATATTTATTGGGCCCTAGATAATATCTGTCATTGTCAGTGCTAAATATTTATTGGGCCCTAGATAATATCTGTCATTGTCAGTGCTAAATATTTATTGGGCCCTAGATAATATCTGTCATTGTCAGTGCTAAATATTTATTGGGCCCTAACTACTGGTATCGCTGGTGTTGCCTAAGTCCGACGCCTACTAGGTCCTAAAGTTATTGACTTTTTTGTTTCATGGTCAAATCATCTTCATCACAGATTTACACCTACCCAACTTATAAGAAAAGTTTTAACAAGTGAACTGACATCTGATTTGAGGAACACAGTACCGGGTACCACACAATGGTTGCAGCAGGGGCGTAGCTAGGAATGTGTCATCATATGGGGGCCCGGGAGGCTTGACCTCTTTGGAGGTCCATGCATTTTGCGTAATATTTAATGTAAAAAACGCACATTTGGAGCCCTCCTGAATTTTAAATTCTCCTCCTCCCCCACCTTAGCAACGGCACTGGGTTGCAGAATACTAGGTTTGAGAAGAAACAACTTTGAAAGAGAGAGAGGGGGGACTAGGGATACAACTGAGCCAGGCTCTGAGGAGTGGTGAACAGTTATGTTATAACAGTTATGTTATAATAATAATAAGGCTTTTGGTCGAGTCCGAAGATTAATGAGGAATGCAATGTTTCTCGTGGGTGCGCAATCCAAGCCGTGATCTACATATCTGGCCACATCCAGGGCAAGCATAACCATTGTCCGCCGATGGTAGATTTATAATATTAGTGTTATAAAGTTTATGTCTTTGAAATGTTCTGCCTGCAATCTCCAATTGACAATATTGTTTTCTGTCCAGAGAAATCTTTGTGTTTCGTTGCCTGGAAATGACCAACTTTTAGTCGTTGGACGGTCGACTGTGTTAGTTCTCAAAGTATTACTAATGTCTTGTACTTTGGGGCTTTCAGATGAAACTTGATTTAAGCACAGTTTCAAACCGCTAAGATCTAGATGTTGTGTGTGTCCATGCTTTTGACTAAAACCGGATATTGTGTTGGATTTATTAGCTGGCCTAAATAAAAATGTCATGTTGGGAAGATCTTCACGATTTGACGGTGTCACAAGACATAGATCATTCATTGTTATTGACTGGTCCTCTAAATATTGACCCCTTTCCGATGTCTTCAATATCTGGCTGATCTGATTTGAGGACACATCACTGTGGTGCCTGTGCCTCGACCTTTGATCAAACTGACCAGCGGTCCAGAGAGTTGTGACTGGTCTTCTAAGAGGAAATGTGGAATAAATGTTTGGTTCAGAGTTGACAGACATGTTTTTCAGATCCCAAAGTTTAATCTTATTGTGTCTGTTTAATAAATGACCAGAAACATGTTGGTCTAACTGACGAATGTCGTGCTGACTAAAGCTTTTGTCTGTATGCAACAGCACGTTGCCATCTCGATGTCCAAGTGGGTCGACATTTTTGTCCATTAAAACCATTCTTTTTGGTCTCCTGATTGGTGGAAAATAATTGGATTTGCGAAAGTTATACAATTGGTCACATGATTCGTGGCTGAAAAGTGAGCCATTGTACACATAGCTAGACGTGTGACTGCCACTGACAGAACCATGATAGTTGACACTGTCACTGACAGAACTATGATAGTTGGCACTGTCGCTGATAGAACCATGATAATTGGCACTGTCATTGACAGATCCATGAAAATTGATACTGCCACTGGTAGAACCATGAAAGCTATTATTATCGATGCCTGTCATGTTTCCATGCAAGCCGTCATTCAAAGGGATAGATGGTATATGTGGCAGAGAAACACTCAAGGCCTTTGTGACCTTTTCTGATTCTTGGCTATACATCAGATCGCTTGGGACGTCATAGAAATGTTCATCAAGTAATGACCTAACATCTCCAAGACTTTCTACATCCGCACTGTCTACTTCCGCACTATTGTTTTCCACTGAAGGTACAGGAGGCAGTTGAGAATTTAATCGCCTCTTTCCGCCCAAGTCGGCGCCAGCCTCAGATGAGGAGCTTGTGCTGTTTTCGTGGATTTCCTTGCCATTTTTCCGAACAAATGTTTGTAAGGAAGTAATCTGCTGGTTGTGTTCATCTTTCTTTGAATTTTGTACAAAGGCGGTAGCCGATGAGAAAGAGCTCTTGTCTGAAGACGGAATTACTTCCTGACAATCACTAGACTCTCCAGGCTGAAAGTTTAAGAAAGTCACTCTATGTGGTTTTAAGGAGCCTGGAAGAGCTATTTGCCGACTTCGAATCTGTTCCCAGGGAGCTAGTTTTTTACGTCTGCGTAGACTTGTAAGAGTTACTGCTCCTTGTTTAGGGCTCGAAGCTTTTGCGTGTTTTTTCAAACGAAGAATATTATGTCCCTCGCTTTGAGAGTCATTAAGTGACCTTGACTCCCAGCCATCCGCAAACGGTTCATCACACAGACCAGATATTTTTTTCATGAAAAAGTTATTGTTGGAAAAATCTGGGCCGTTAACTAGTGGTACCGGGACGCATCCACGTTGGGAATGACTAACAGGTTTGGTGACCTCGAGGTCATCCTGGTCGTGGTTGCAACACGGAAGACTGCACGTGTGCCCAGGGGGCGTATGGGCGAACTGTGGACTCGGCACTGGGGGGAGCTCCTTTTTTTTCCATTGCCAGCGCCATCTCTTTTTAACAGTCTGAAACAAATATTGAAAGAGAAGCTTCAGTGTTTTGCAGACATGGACTAGTTCTATTTCTTTCGACTTGCTGAAAACTTATTTTAAAATAATTTCTAGTTCATTTTATACGGTCTTTAGCCAGTGGAAAAGTGTATGATGCACATAATTTTCAAAAAGTCATTTAATAATTAATTGCCTTATCAAAGACATCGTTTATAATAATTGCTAGGTGTTCATTAATAAAATATTATGCGTTAGAATGTCAATATAAACTTTCATTTCAATGTAGCCCTTATGACGTTTAACTGAATGTTTAAATATAATGTCAATCGAAAAAAAAAAATCTAATACAGAAAAAGACCACCACAATCACAATTTAAGGTGATATATTAAGTGTACCATCACAAAGAAATAACGTGCAATAGGAACCAGAAACACTCATAGATCTAGCTCTTTTTTGTTGATTGAAAGTTTGTGGTGTGAGAAGACTGAATTACACTGAGATACTTACTTTAGCATCAACCAGAAGATGCCCCTATGAACCTGATCATAAAGTTGGGTGTCATGTATGCTGGACTTTCTGTCTGTAGCGTTTCTATGAGTCTAATCCATCCTATACACATGTGTGTGTGTGTTCGTGTGCACATTTGTTCAAATGTTCCTTTTGAGTTCCTAGCCCAAACCATCCGCAGGCTGAAGGGGGGTGGCTGGGGCAGGGTTCCATCAAGACAGCATCAATGGGAGAATACAAGACGCCCAGGCTGAATGAGAAATCTACTCAATAATTTTACTTTTTCCAAATATCATTTCACTATTATTCTTGGTACTTCTGAGACCTAGGTCTAACACGATGCGACTCGAAACTAAAAGACCTTTTCAGACAAATGTTTCCAAAGCAAACTGTTATCTGCCTTCTGTCATGGAGAATGCTTCACAGTGGAATGTGAAGTAGAACATGACAACTTTGACTTATTTGTTACATAAAGGACTTATTCTAAACCATGAGTTGACGAGACAATTCATTTCACACAAAACAAAAATATACTATTTGATCTTTATTCAAATCATTTGTTCAAATGCAGCCAAAATAATAATAAAAAAAATGTCTTTCAGGTCATAAAAAAAAGTGAATGTAATGGCTTGAGACAAACAGACACAATGTCTAGTACAGTACTAACAACATGACTAACAAGTTAACCTTTGTTCTTGCTAACAAAAAAATCATGGCATCAAGGAGAGGACACATAACATCTTGACTAATCAATAAGTGGCCCATTACACATCATGATTAATTAGACATTCTTCAGTCAGGTTAAAAGTTTCTGTCATGTTAATAATAGTAATGTGCCTTCACTTATTGATGTTGCTATTCAGAAGAATTTAAGATCAGGATAATGAAGGAAGTTTCTTTAAAACTTTGACTTTAACTGAAACATTTGGGATTCAATGTCCTAATGTAAGCAACCCAGTACATAAGGTGAGACAAGTACATTAAGAGAGACCCCAGTACATAAGATGATACCACAGTACGGTATATTAAATGAGACCATAGTACATAAGGTGAAAAAAAAACATCAAGAAAGTCTTGGTACTGTAACTCTAGTCACAAAATATTTTTATTTATTTTAGTTATAACAATAAAAATGTTAAATTAAAAAACAGAAATTAATGAATGTTTCAATAGCCAAGAACTTCTATTTTATCTTAAATTTCAGGTCCAATAAATTTTGCTATACTTGCAATGTGTACAGTACAGATGATGGCATAGTCACACACACAAAAATTGAGACATGCATGGTGACCTGTCATTACAAACATTTCATAATGCAAGGAAATGAAAAAAAAAAAAAAAGGTTTGAACAATTGTTACTGAACTAGTCATGGCTTAGACAGAACACATTCACACTAAACACCACTCTCACATCTTTGTTGTTAAATATACTTTCTATTTGCTGCCCAATGGATCAATTAGATTAATGGTCAGTGAACCAATGAGATCCAGCACCCATTGGACCAATCAGATCAAGACTTAATACTTTGCATACATAAGAAAATAAAAATAAACTATATAGGCCAGTGTTTACTGACTTGTTTTACATATTAAATATAATAATGAATGAGATTGATCTGTACAACTGCTGACACACTCCAAACTAAATGAACATTGCACATATATCAATCACACTCTCAGACTAGAGTCTAAATAAGATAGAATGTTCATTTACATTCATCACCAATAAAGTATGCCATCAGAAAAAAAAAAACAGCTACTTGTAAGCACAAGGCAGCTATATTGGTTAAGGCATTTAGTATATGTTTTCAATGCAAGTGCATCAATGACAGCAGGGAGTTGGCATAGAGTGTGGTTATCAAAATAAAAAAAGATGAATCATGCCAAGAGCTAGTATTGCATAAAAACTCAATTTAATACTGACTGTTCTTCCCATCAAGATGACCTTACTAATTACATTAATCTAGGGTTTCATTTGTCCTGGATATTTGAAAGTGATCAGTTTAAAAAGGATTTAATTAAGAGTTCTCATAAGTTTTGTTATGTTCAGGATAAACCGAAGCTTCATTCAAAGTCTAATTTTGAACTCACAAAAGAATAATGATATACATCATTCTAATGGACACATTATTTATACACATCATTCTAACGGACACTTTTCTATACACATCATTCTAATGGACACATTTTTTATACACATCATTCTAATGGACACTTTTCTATATACATCATTCTAATGGACACATTTTCTATACACATCATTCTAATGGACACATTTTGTATACACATCATTCTTATAGACACATTTCTATACACATCATTCTAATAGACACTTTTCTAAACACATCATTCTAATGGACACATTTTTTATACACATCATTCTAATGGACACTTTTCTATACACATCATTCTAATGGACACATTTTGTATACACATCATTCTAATGGACACATTTTGTATACAGATCATTCTAATAGACACTTTTCTATACACATCATTCTAATAGACACTTTTCTATACACTCCATGTACACCAGCAGCCGAAACTGTACACACACATTTTGATTGTCAGCATCACACTAACTATGTACAAAATATGTACAGCTAGAAATGTTTACAATAACAATTGCAATGAACTCCAATAAAAAAATAATTACAAAAGTGTGTTCAATACAAAAGTTTACACACACACAGAAAATTGCTATCAATGCAAAGGTTTACAAAAATAATTGTATTCCAATAAAGAATGACATTTATTACATCACTAACTATTTGGTGGTGTTGTACCTTGGCCAACAATGCTCAATAGTTTTTATTAAATGAACAAACTTCTCTAGTACTCATCAAAGACTAGAGACTTGAAGTTAGTGACTGCTAGTTTTTTAGGGGGTACCAGTAATTTCATTCATTGGAAATATACATATATATATATATTTATATATATATATATATAATTCTGATCATGAAATTCAAACTTCATTTTAAAAACTGTGTTTTTAATCATGATTAAATACATTGAAGAAAGTGGTTTCCAATCTATTACTCTGATGGAATAGAAAAGAGATTTATCATTTAGAGCTTTATTATTCAAAGAATAAACAAAAAAGTTAATGCAGCAAAGCTACATGGATTTGCTTGCCTAATTTTGAGTTGATTAACCATAATTACTGCATTATATTTAATACCTAATTTTTACTTATAAAAAATGTACAGCAATGCTAAATTTGTACATATTTTAAAATTTTATTTCAATCTGAATATAAACAAGGACAACAACTTACAGGGTAGAATTAATCCTATTCAATTCAAAATACAGACAAAATGTATCTTTGTACACTAAGATCAAATTTCAATGAAAATGAAGTCAGTAGGAAAATGTAGAGAAATGATTAGAGCATTGGACGGCCATGGTTTTGTTTAGAGAGCTGCGTGGAACACATTTAAGGCAGTCAACAAGCAACACACTGACTTGTAGAACAATAGCAACACTTAGATGATGATACTTAGTGTTGTACTGCAATGTGGAGAATATTAGTCCAGGTCTGGCATCACAACACATGATACTTTCTATATTTATAACAACTTGACCTGTTATTTACAATGTTATCTCACTGATTTAAAGCACAGAAGAGCTCCATAAAGTTCAACTAGACAGATTCCATGAATCAAAGAGAAGGCTACAATATCAATATGTACTGGCCTAGAGAGTTTTTTTTTAAAGTGCTAAACAATTGACATGAAAATGGACAACACCAAAACTGGCCGTGTGGTGACTGTGCAGTACATGGAAGACAATAGAAGGGCACTACACAACACTCAGGTCAAAGGTCAAACAACCACTTCATAAATAACCTTCTTAGGCTTGGCATTTGACCCTTGATCCGGGGCCCCGTTGTATCCAGGGGTGTCTGGTCCCATCATAGGATCACTTCCTCTGTCGTGGAGATCAATATATTTATCTTTAGTAGTAGTCCTAGTCACAGGCACAGGATTGTCTGCAGAGAACCAAAACAAAAGTTTAGTAATTAAGTGCTAAAAAAAAACATGTCTATAAATAACAGTAACAGAGAAGCAGGAAAACGTCAACTTAAATAACAATAAAAAACTCATATCATTGGGGATTTCCTACAAGCCATTCATAAGTCTTCTCTGTTCAAAATAAGAAGTAAACTAAAAATAACCCAAATATTACTACATTTTTTTTAAAAAGTTAATTCTTTTCTAAGCTAATATTTGAAATGCCAAGGGTTAAACAGATAAACCTCAACAGTAACTATAGCAGCAGGTATATTGTAAAAAAAAGTTGCCCTTTCAGATTGGTTTTGGTTTTAGGCACATCGGCACAGTATAGGCCATGTCGTGCCCTCCCCTTTCAGACCTCGTGGTCTATGAGGCAGATGATGTAAGGGCATCTGATTCTGTGGCCTACGGTTAACGAGGGTGTCATGTGGCCAGGACAATGACCAACCGCCTTTACTTTTCCCCAACTAATGTCAGGTACCTATTAGTAATTATTATTTAATAGGAATGTGAGAGAAGGTTTAATTCATGCTTTTTTTTTTTTAACATTTCGAATGCTCCATCTTACAATCAAACTCATCTAGCAACAGCCTACAAACTTGTTATTCTTTGTGTGATCATTAGAAGTACTGTAATAGCTCAACTCTAAATGGCCAATAAAGCAGTATTTAAATAACATTCAGATGCCCACAAGCAGTGTCATGACCAAAGATTATGACTACAAAAAAAGTCATTAAAAGGTGTTTGCAATGTCAAATGAATAAGCTCAGAAGTATTAAACACTCTCTAAAAAAAAAAGTGCTGTTCATTTATAGAAAGACATCATTTTTTAGGGTTGAAAAACATTTCACATTTATGAAAATATTTTTTTATGACTTTTTGATTGAAATATTGCAGGAACAATATGAGAGAAGATGTATTTAAAGTGTTCACAATGAACTTCTTATCAACATGTTGCTATGCCCATCAAAGACAGAATGTGTCATCCAAAAAAAAAAAAAAAAAAAAAAAAAAAATTAACATGAACACACGTCACCCAAACTAAACCTTAACACTACAAGACACACAAAGTCTATAAGGAGCAATGAAAATAGTTAAGATTATTACCTCTTGCTTGAAAACCTTCCATTCTGTTAGGATCTGTCAGAAAAGGTAGAAACAAAAAATGAACAGACTAACTTTACTATATTACCTAACTGTATTGAGAATAGAGAGGTGTGAATAGAAAGTGTTAAGCTCTATAATGAATTCCGACTAATGTTTAAAAAACTAATGTAGGTTTAGAGTCTTTTATTTTTTAAGCATAGATGTGACATGTGTAGATGGAAGTTTACAATCTGGATTATATTTAGATTAAGGTTGTTATGGTTAAACAAAAGGAAAGATTCACATAAACAATATTAGTAATGTATGATCTGGAATGACTTGTTAGTTGGTTATTTTATATTGTATGGGTTGTTAGTTTGTAATACCTACTGTACAACCACTTTTCTTTAATCTAAAAAGCCAGTCAGTTAGTTGACCATATAAGAAGTGATGCTATTTGTGACACATTTCATTTAGTACCACATAATTCGGGTATTAGACTTTAACCAGGTAAATGGCACATTGTTTATTAGTTTTCACTAAAAGAAGGAATACTACTTGAATATTAAGACAAATCAAGAAGAAATGATAAATAAAATCATCTTAACATATCGAAAGGGATATGCACCTATCATTCTAAATGGCAACTGACTTAAATGTTTTTACTTTTTCTATTTACAATTGATTAAAAGATGGCTGTTTACAGAAGTGACTGGCTATGGTTCCACTTCTAAGAGCTTGATGATTGCAAGCACCAATACAAATATTAAGATCAATAGTAATGGGAAATGTTTTTCTGTCTCAGCTGACTCTTCATAATCGTATTTCACACTTAAGAAAATTTCTGCTCTAACAAACATTTTAAAAGGTTGATTTACTTAGCATTTAATGATACTCTATTCAACATTTAATGTTTAGACTTAACATTTAATGTTATTTAGCTTAAATGCGAGATATTTACTTTGAAAAACGGACGAAAATAAAGATTATTTAAAAAACTGTTTTGACTGTCACATTCGGCAGTACAGATTAAGATAAAAGGGCTGACTGCCTTATTGAAGTGCAAAACAAAAAGTCACAAACTGAGATATCTTTCAAAATGTGACATGAAGAATAGCTTCAATTAATAAAAAGATGGGCAAATTGAAAAACAGTAGTTAAAAATTATAACTTATTGGGGCAGTCTGTCAATGGGTCTCTAGATGAGTTTGAAAGTCATATGTTGAGAATGAAAGTGGTGTGACAGTATAACTACTCACAACTAGAGTTAGTATAACTGGTAGTTATGGCATGCACAGATGGAGAGGGAGACGGCGTCTGTTGGAGGTCAGATGTATCCATACCTTGGTTGTCAAAGCCTTGAGGTTTCTTACTGGGAGGTACAGCATTGTAAGGTGGGGGCTCTCTGTAGGAAAAATGTCCTAGATTATTAGGAAATCTATTATGACATAAAAAATTCAATCAACAAAGCTAAGATTTTAAGTTGTATTTACTGATAAAATTGCTCACCCCTGATTTCCACTTTGATAACTTTTAGCTGGAGACAAAAAATAATATGCATCAAATTAAATGCTTTGAGTTAAATGAATGAACTGTTAGCAATTACAAAACTGACATCTGTATAAGAAAACAAGTGACAACAGTCAATATTCAAAAGATTATATGCTGCTGTTTGACACAAGTCAATTAGGCAGTGAGTTTTCATTTTATGGTTCAAGAGCTAAAAAAAAAAAAGAAGGAAAAGAGAAGGAAACAAAAAATCTATATTTTCTTTCCCTGTGGTCCAAGAAGCACATAATGTAGAGCCCATCAATTTCTATGTTATGAAGGGTGTGATATTTCTATCATAACAACCAATTGCATCTACTTTCTCTAGATCTCTAAATAACATCAGGTACCCTTATAAGCATGCTCTAAAAATAAATTTGATTCAAATTCAACTATTCAGTGTGATTTAACTCATGATTCTCAAATTTATAAGCCATGCCCTTCACTACTTGACCATCAAACCTAATTCAAATATTAAGCCTATGAATAATTGTGCACCAAGAAAAGGCAATCTCAAATGCAACTCATAACAAAAACCACCAGACTCTACTTTTCATTACTAGCAATGGTTTTATTTTGTCTTAATGCATTTAGACCACAGACATTTTATTCCACACCACTGCCTAGTTACAACTTTAAATATATGATTGAAGGACGGACTTGTAAGAATACATGTAATGTTTGTTATCAGATATAATCAAAAGCACAAAGAGTTTAAATCTATGTAATAGTCCACAGACTTGTACATACCTGCGTTTCTTCTTCTTCTAAAGATGAAGCAAAATAAGATAATAAGAAGTGTAACAATGATGACTCCACAAACACAGGCTATAATAATCACATGCTCCTCTGTCAGTTGAGCTTCATTGCTTGACTCTGGAGAAGAAAGAAGAACAAAAAGACATAAATAAATTATAGCTCTTCCAGGCAGAGTACTCAGTGCAAGCAGTTCAATTTCATTTTTATTTTGCAACCATTTTTATACAAAATGTTTTACATGTTTCAGAAGTTCCTCAGAGTTGAAGAAAATTACTTCCTAGTCGAAACCACCCGCAGGATGACGGGGTATGGGAGTGGGCAGGGTTTGAGCCCAGGCCGCCAGGGCCATGGATAAATATGATAAATCAGTCCAGCGTGCAAAACGCACGACCAGGAAGTGACATGTTATCAACTAGAGGTTCAAATTTTATATTTTACTTGCTCCAAGTTGTCAATAACTTTTATCTTTTCTAATTATATCTTTTTACCCCATCACAATATCTGCAGTGACTATCCATCTGCTTTTATTTTCTCTTTTTCCAGATTCTTACAATCACTATTCCTATTTACTTATGTTTACTAATCTTAGCTTGCCTTCCCTAACAAGTATATATATATATAGAAAACTGATTTTATTATTAATTAATATCTTAATTTGGTCAAATTTAAGGAAGTAGTTTATTGTTTTTCAAGTCACATATGTTTGACTTTTGAGTCAAAAATCTCAAAATATATAGAAAAACTAGACTTGTGATTATATATATCAAATGGGAGAACAAGAGTGTAGATTTAATTTAATTTTCTTTTAGATGATAGATCTAGAGTTCTAGATAACAAAAAAATGTTGCACCAAGCCAGACAATGTGTGAAAGAGGGGAAAAAAGGGGAGGGGTTAAAGAAATAGTTAAGAGAAAAACCAGATCAATAATTATAGTAACAACTACATATTCTACTAACCCTTTAGAGTGAATGTATGTTCAGAGCTAGAATTGGATGTACTAAGTTCTAGTTCTATGTCCATTGTGAAGTACACTGCTAAACAAAGTGATGTCTACTAACCAAGAAACATTAAACAATTGTTGGGGAGCGATGACTCAACAAACTTCCAGGATGAGGATTTTCCCCAAGTCTCATTTTCTGTGTGTGTTTGTGTTTAGATTAATTGTCGACCTTCCATCACTGTGTGTTTGTATTGATTCTCCTTAGAACCAGACTCGGCTGACAACAGACTTGTCGCTTGTACTGGCACTTCTATTTTTACACTCTCACGGAGACAGCTGCTTAGTTCGACTGGCTAAATACTTCTAAATATTTCAGTCAAACGTGTTAAAATTATCTAGATTCTATATGTATAATAAATCATTAACAAATAAAGCCAAGTGTGTCAACTACTAGATCTAGATAAGGTGGTACACCCCCAACTACTTTAATACTACTTCGATCTAGATTGTCTCCGTGCTATAAGAGCTGATGGGGTGGGGATGAGGAGCAGACGACAGGCTAACAATGGCGATGTGTTTCCATCACTTCCTGTCCACCAATCTGCGTTGGAGGAAGTGAGAGTGGGAGACAGAGGGGATTAGGTTTGTTCCGAGCACACACATTGTCAACCGTGTTCAGTCGACCCACCTCGCGCCCCCGTACTAACAGTGCTGTTTTTTTTTTTAAATTTTGTGTAGTATTTTAGCGTTACAAAGACAGTGATTGGCTTCGATGAGTGTCTTGTCGTGACATGACGCTAAAAAACAGTTTCCAAAACTGAACTTAGTGAAGGAAAGGTGTGTGAGTGTTATGCTGAATGTACTTATTTTATACATCACTGCCCATTCAAAACAAAAATAAAGGCACATTCATCGTTTCATATGCTAGGACGAACTTGAATACATGCTCCTTCTTCCCTAGTGCTATTAGAGCATAGAATGGGCTGCACATGTTAGCCAGGAAAACCAGTGATTTAGCATTGGTTAATATGCATGACGCGTATTACGTAATCATCTTTTTTTTTTAAGTAACGTCTGTATTAAATAAGATATGATGAAAGCAACTCACGAACACACACTCCTGTTGAGCAAATGCCTACGCATAAAAAAAAGAGATACCCTATAGGCGAGTATTTCGATTATTAGCTATCATTTGCAAAAATAATATTTTGAGTTGGAGGAATCTTTAATCTCATTACTTCAGTCTTCACAACTTCACGCCAACGTAAATGCCATTTAAGGCAAGGATTGTTTTATTTGTTTGTAGACCAACACACCAAAGTCTCCACATAACTACAGCCGGAACAAGAAGAGAATTCTTAACATGCCTGATTCGCAGTGATATAGGACAGTGAAACAGAACAAGATGGAAAGAGATGTGTTGTTGGCGGCCCTCAAACTGTAGAGACGTATTCAAATTGAATGGAAACAGGATGATGAATGCTTGGATCATGGGAATTGTTTTATGTATGTTGCATGGCTAAATGGAAGAAGAAAAGACGGCTAATATTTTTTTTACAATTAGCTCAACATAGCAATTAGATATTTTTTTAATAGCTAAATGAACCAACATACGACGACAAAATATATTTCGCCCATTTCAAACAAACAATTTGTTATAGTGAGAGAGAAGGGAGTGGCAGTCAGATATAGAAACTGTAGCTAATGCTTAATGGTTCTAGACAAGAACTTACTATGATGGAACTAATACCTTACTACAGAAAGCCAGACCATAGTGATAACTAGAATATGTTGTGTCTTTTTAACTTCTTTACAACATATAAATCCATCTAAATCTGCCTAAATCGTATCTAATAAAGCACAGATAAGTCCCCATGGTATAAGTAGAAAATTATAAGGGCGAGTAAACTTAACTTTAAGTGTTTCATAGGGATCTAAGTTCCCGGCCCTAAAATTAAATCAGCAAATCAGGTCTTAAACAAAGATAAGAAAGTAAACTCACCGAAAAGCAACACCTGTTGGCGAGGGATAGACAGTACAATCTACAGGACAACAACCACCTCTGTACACGTCGCTACCAGTCTGCATAACTTATTCGGCAAACTAATCGGTTTATTGAACTCTTGACAATGGCAACGTAAATGCGTTACCATAGTAACCAAAGCAGCCAGACTGTGTGTGCGTTATAAATAAACCCGATGGGGGAGTTGGAATGGGGCGTGGTACTGCCATCAGCACGTGATGTTTACTTACAAGCATAGATCTAGAGTGCCAGTACTGCATCTAGATGTATGCTATGATTTCTATGGTCAGCGGTTTACGATGGTGTTATGTGGCCAACACATTAAGAGGCAACTAACGGTACCACGACAAAATGGTTCACAGATACCTGACGCACCAAATAATGGATCACATTAAAAAACGAACCAACAAGGTCTAAGTCAGTCTTACCAATATTCACTAAAATTGGAAGCCTGACTCTGTTATTGAGGTGTTCAAACACAAAAAGTGATTCAATTGAATGACTTAATGAGACATTGCTAGACGCCAACTTGCGGAGGAAGATGATTTTTTTTTCATCAGTCTTTTGAAATTTCTAGATGTCCAAGGAAGGGAGGACTTAATAAACGCCCATTATTCAATGGAAAATCCTCTCAATACCGTATTAAATTTAGTGTGCACTTCATGTTTGCAAAGTTATAAATGAATACATTTTACACGGAAGAAAACAAGTTGATACCGTTACTAGCTTTTAACTATTGCGCAATTTGATCCCGATTGAGTCCTTACTTCTTGCTAATAATTAGAAGAGATATCAGCCATCTATCAACCCTAACATGTATGCCCTCCCCCATTACACTCTCAGTGTTTTTTTTCCAGATCTAACCTGTTTGTTTGATATCACTATGTAGTGTTTCAATAAAGAAACATTCAGCGCCTTATTTCTCTTTTATTTAGACTTTTGTTAGATTTTTTTTTTGGGGGGGGGATTAAATTGGGAAAGAATGTTTGTGTAAGGGCTATATTAGTGTCTCTACTCTTTATAATAATTGACGCCCAAGGAGTCGTAAAGTATTTCATCCAGTGTTCAACTAGCAGAGAAAAGTTTCAACTGCTATTCAAGAATGATGAAAATGCCTGCCCACTTATACATCACCCTCAGCAGCTGTCAAAGAATCAAAGACTAAAACTGTTTTTATTGAACCTTATGGGAATTAGCTGTGATTACAAGGATTCTCTTCTCATATACAGAACAACACAACAGAAACATCCACATAGATCTAAATAGACACAACACAACATAAAGAGTTCAATCAGCGACTACACATAGATCTAATTCTAAAGCTAAACTTTCCTGTGTTATAATACAAAGCAATCATTGTTTGTGTGTAAAGAAATGGATGTGTGACCTCTATTCATTTGACTGAAAACAAACTGCTTGGCCCCCACACAGTGAGCCACACAAAAAAAAATGTCTGGGAAACGTGTCGCTACTAAGGCGTCAACTACACAATGGACTGAAACAGGAGGCTGTAGGAGTGAACTAGTTGCTAGAGGGAGAAGAGAGGCTGCGCAGTTGAGGGAGGTAAGCAAGCCGAGAAAGCCGTGAGACGGGTGGGGGGACGGGGTAAGGCGGGGTAAACCAAGGCCGTCTTGATCAAGACTTGGGTCAAGCACAGTGACTACGTGTGTAGAGAACAAAAAAATCATTTGGATTGAATGAATGGTGCTGAAACCATAATGCAACGTATAGAGATTTTTTTTTAAAATTCTTTGATTGAATGAATGATGCTGTAACAGAATGCAACGTATAGAAATAAAAAAAAAGGTGGAATATATTTATTTTTAAATTTCCTACATCTCGACTAGATTTACATAATAAGAAAACCGCACCCTGCTCAAATTTGATATTACTACGAGACTAGATTAGAATTACATAGATATTCTAGATACAGATCTGGTTTTAACAGAATCGAAGACAAGCATTATTCTATAAAGTAAATAAAGGATGCATAGATTTAATGAGGAAATGTGTTGACTTTGATGAGTTTCAGACAGTAGACATGGTATGGTGTGCTCTTTAATACTAGGCCTGCAATTCTGCGTTGTTTTAAATTTATTAAACATCGCCACAATTCTAGGCAGTATGCATAAAATACACATTTGTAAATATCATTCAACTTTCAACACCATTTTTTAGCAGAGAAAGATCTAGATGTATAGATCAACACCTTTGGAAAAGCAGCCACTAAACTAATTAAAAACCTTCACCAACGAACAATTTAAAGTTGAACACCAACAAAGTCATCTATAAGCAAAATAAAAGCTAATTTAAAACTAATGAACAATAAATATATATACATATTAACGCATATAAACACATGACCCTAAGGTTTAATAGACAACCGCTGAGGGAATATTTAAATAATAGTAAAAAAAAATATTTGAAATTTCTGGTCATACATTGAAAGGTAAAAAAATGAAACAGGAATTGTTCCAAATGAAGAAAACAACAACAACAACAACAACAAAAAAAAAAAGCTGAATAGTAAGTATTTGTTCAGTTCCATGATGTATTTAGTAAACGTAAGCCAAGCTGAAGTCAGGGGAACACGAAGAAGAAATTACTCAAAAAAAAAAAAAAAAAGAAGAAGATAATTACATCCATTGCATCATGCATCTAGACATGCTTGTTAACCAACAACCTAAATTCTGCCAAGTCACTGGTTTTCCTGGCTGGCTCAGGCCACCCATCCCATGCTCTATTAGCACCAGGGAAGAAGGAGCATTTGTACATAATTTTATGGAATGAGGAATGTGCCTTTATCTTTGTGTCTTTCTGAGTATTCTATTAGATTTTGTTTTTTTTTTAATTTCTCCAACGTATGTCATGTTAAATTAAGAGCTTAATTGACTCAGAGGCACCCTTGAAATACCAAAACTTGAAAATGAAAAATCCCAGTTTTCATCAGGATTTGAACCCCTGAGCCCTTTAGTAAATATAATAAAATAATTTCCTGGCCTTTATGAAAGTTATTTCAACAGACACAAACAATAATATTAGGTTAAATTTTACAGGACAGCTGTCTATTATATTATTACCTCCAAAATGTTCATCCTGCCAATCAACCAGAAGTAAATGTGATTATTTTCTATGTGGCCTAGCCAATGTAGGCCAATTATGGAGCACTAAAATCCTTAATAAATTATTCCAGTGGTATTTGTTGCTGTGGCATTATATATGAGAAAGTTGAAGTATCTGTTATATTATTGCCTCCCAGGGGTCATGGTGGCAAAGTGGTTAAGTGCTTGGCTTCCAAATCTTGGGGTCCTGAGTTTGAATCTCAGTGATAACTGGGATTTTTAACTTCAGTATTTTTAGGGCACCCATAAGTCCACCCAACTCTAATGGTTATTTGACTTTGTTTGGAGAAAGTAAGGTCTGGCCACATGACAACCTTCTTATTAACTGTTTGTCTAGGAAACAGAAGACCATAACATCATCTGCACTATAGACTGCATGTTCTGAAGGGGGGACTTAACTAAAAGAATAGTACCATGTCGTATATAAATTGAAATGAAACAGCTTTAACTTGACTGAATACATAATCCTTTTAAAACTCAATGCACAAAATACAAATATGAAACTAAAGGTTGAAATAAATTAATGATTTGTTGAACACAAATTTCCCCCGAATGATTAATAACTAGTAAGCTTATTTATAAAATAGTTTCACTTCTGAAGGATTTGATGTTTAAATGTTAAAAATTGCTACATCGGATTCAATCATGGTCAATTAAACACATTTAACTGCCTGTACATTTTATCATGTCTGTATCACTCACTTTTAGCATTTTGAAGTCCCTGAATTTGTTATTTTCACTATGTAGTGTTTTATTGGGATGAAGATGTAAGCCTTGATTTGGGTAAAAGCTGGAAGTATTTCAGTGTTTTAAACTCTATTCTTGGATTTGTACTTTATTCATTTTGAAGTTAAGTTCTAAACTTCACAGTAGCCAAGGGTAGTAAGAGTAAACTTAATTAGATAATGTATGCAGAAAACTAATTTATCTTATATAATTCAGACGTTACTTCAAAAAAGAAAAAAAAAGAAGATGATTACATCCTACAGGTCATAATTTCAATTAGAAACATCTGTTAACAAGACAGGAAATAGATTAAAAATTACCTCCCATTCTGTAGACAATGTGTAGATTTAAAGCTTCAGTTCAAAGTTCCTAGTCCACGGCAAGAATCCAAAAGAATTTTTTTTTTTGTAATTCATGCACAGCATATAATTTCTTCACAGTAACTCCAAGACTGAACAATGTCTTTTGGTTTCAAACACAATAGAAAAATTTCTTCACTTTATTTTTTGTTCTCCAATAAGAAATGTTTCTTTGTTAATGTACACTATGAATTATCTTAACAATGGGTTCTAGAATGCATAATGCTCTGTTAAAACTAAAAAAAAAAATATATTGATGAAGCCTGTGATGACCAAAGTCCCAAAAAAAAAAAAGAAAAAGGCTGGACTTTGTTCAACAGTTGTGGCGCAGAAACTTTAAACAAATTGTAATATTTGTTCACACTGGAGGATGGCCAAAAACAATTAGGGAGGGAGTTGGGCGGATGACTCAATGGTTCATTCTGAGCCCAGAGGGTTGCAAGAATGTGTGTTTAGAAAAGGAGAGGGAGGGTGAGCAATAAACAAAAAGTATAATTTTTTTTGATTATGTCTAGACTTCACTACACCAGCCAACCAATTAATAATCTAGTTACACACTAATAAGCCACCAAGTACACTAAACAGCAATATCATCTTCCTAAAGGATGCCCTTTGAACTATAAAGACTTTGATACTGCCTATATCAACTCAGGGCAGCTATTGTAAGCCTAAAATTAATTACAACTGAAATGTTCTCCTATACATCCCAGCACAGTCAAATAGAAGAAAATGAAAAAGATGTCAGACTGGCCAAATATGGGAGAATGAATTAACAATACAAAATTCCTTTCAATCTGGAAATAAATCAAAATAACAAGAGTAGAATTTATAAACCCAAAATGTACCAGCTGTCACAGAGGAAAAACAATGCCTGATAGGCCTGTTACTATCTATCCCCACATAATTAACATAATATACAACTTTCTATCTCCTAATTGGGCCAAATTTATGTTCCAGAAACTGAAGCTTGGGACTTGTCAAATATGCCCTTGTCCTCTAAAGGTGGCCCAAACAAGGCACTGACCCCAAAACATCTCTTTAGTACAAAAACAATATGGAGAGCTGTCAGATCTGGATATCAATAGGCTATTTATCTAATATATATACAGAACTACTTATCAAATCTCTCCACCATGATAAAAATGCAGAAGAAGATACTATAGACTCTAGGATATTTAAAAAGAGAAAATGAGTGCAATTCATCATCATTATCAAACTCCAAGTTAGATCTTCAGAGGCTCAAATCCTCTTTTCCATAAGCCTAGACTATTGTGTGCAGTTAAGGAATTCTGTTTAATAATTGTATTTTATTAGGGGTGTACCGGATAGTACTTTTTGATATCCGGCCGGAGCCAGACATGACCGGATAATAGAATTTGATATTCGGCCGGAGCCGAATACCTAAGTATCTTGTAAATAACTTGTATTGCTGAACATTTTGCGAAACTGTTATTTAACATACCTATATTTGTTGGTATTATTTTTTTCCTTTTATATACCTTATTGTTTTAAACTCTGTTACTGATTGATTTATTAAAGATTAATAGTATTTATAAACAGAAATTAATCTGTGTAGCATCATCATAATAGCATGAGTGTGTCTGTGTGTATGTACGAAGCCACCAACCATATAGGCTGTGTGTTGGAGGGTCACTGTAAAATATGTTAGTATATATTTTACTAGTTACTAATGTAAATCTCTCATCTGGCTTATATAGTGGTTGAATGTATGTGTTCTAGAATTTCGACCAACAATCGGTCATCAGACTTGTATTTTTAAGTCCAAAGACTGTTTCTGGTTCTGGCTTCAAGAACTTAATACTGATAGCTGTTAGTTAATAGTTGGAATCTGAAGCGTAGTAGGTCATATATTTATTAATCCGTTTGCGGCAAAAGATATTTTATTAACAGCAGGAACATCCATTACACCTACATTATTGATGCTTAGATCTACCGATAAATAGATCAAAGAGCATTAGGAAACCAATAGACAAAAACTCATCCACACCCTACCTACCAAAAAAGAAACATAAATGGATTTTGTGTTCGATTGATTGTAACAACCTGGTCAGATCGACGTAGTGAACCTACACATGTTGTCCTAGTGTAGTGTGTATAGATGATTGTGTTGACCTTCAAGCGTTTTTTTTTTTTTGGGCATACGCAATAGTGTTTAGTGTGCAGGCAAAAAAAAAGAGAACACATTGGCATGGTCAGTCAAGCAAATAGATAGGCTAAATTATCCGTACACTAGTTACAGAGGTCAAGTGTTTCTTAACATTCCAGCATATTATGGTGCTTTAGATCAATTTATTTCTGCGATCAATTTATTTTCTGTGATGTTAAATTTTACTGTAAGGTTTCCTTTAGGCCCTATATATTAAGTCAATAGGATTAAGCAATGAAATTAGCTTTCTTTCTAAAGGTTTTAAGACTAGGAAAAAAAACTACATACACCCATACATTTCTCTCCAAGTAAACAAACTTAGTGTCATCATCTGTTGACATGTAGGCAATGTCAATATGTCTTAACAATTTGCATTAATCCAATCTGGCTTAAGTATGGTCAATGTCTATCAATACATTGTCATGGGTTAAACAAATAAGAAGTTAAGGGTGTTGAGTCTCTTGAGCCCTCCCTTAAAGATACCACTGGTCAGTGTCTGTTTGGCTTGTAGTCCAGCCTCCTAATTGAGACTTAACTCAAAGTAAAAAAACTTATTACCCGGCCAATGGTATAAAAGGTGTGGCTTGTGGTCCTTTGACCCTTTGATTGACAACCTATCTCATAATAAACAAACCCAAACCAGATTAACCTTACAGAGAGATGGCTTGTTGTCCCGCCCCCTAATAAAAATTCTTCTCCAAGTAAACAAACTTAGTTCCCTCTTAAGATAGACCTCTAGACAGTGTCAACAAGTTGACATCTGGCTTAATGTGGTCTGCTGCCTATTTGTGATCTCAATGTTATGGACTAAACAAACAAAAGAAGGTGGGGGTTGCTCATCTCTACCTCTGTAGATATAGGGGCCTACTCGCACATCTAGACAGATTATCAGCGTGACTTAGTTAATGAATATTACAAATTTACTATAACACTCAAAGGTCAAAACAGGCTTTTAAAATGTGCCAGACATCGCTGCTATGTATGTAATGTGATCTTACAATGTATAGTTTTATTTCTATTTAGATTAACACGCCTTGTCTTTGTACTAAATAAAATTTGGTGCATAGCCTTTGTTAATTGTTTTAAAAAACAAATTATTATTTGAAACAAAAAAAGTAAATGTATTTCAGAACTGACATTATTTAATCATGTCCACTTTGTGAATATTTGTATATTCTTATCAACATGGAGATTTAGTTTAAACTTCTTGTTGGACATCGTTTGTCAGCGTCGACACCCTTATATTGTTTGTCTTTCGCCTGTGTTGTTTCGATATTTAAGTGTTACCTCCGTATGGTGTATCTGGAAAAGACTTAGCGGGCGGAGGCGCCTAACAATATTAAAAGAAATACAGGTACTACACTGTAGTTTTTACTATCCGGTTTACTATCCGGTAGTGATATTCGACCGGAGCCGAATAGTGCCGGATAGTGAAAAAGTACCGAATATTCGGCCGGAGCCGGAGCGACTATCCGGTACACCCCTATATTTTATATACCGGTAATACATAATTACTAATTAGTACTGATTTTAGGCAAAGATTTAAGTATACAGCTACCATGGCTCATTAATACAAATTACTTTACCATAGTGAATCTTCAAGGGCTAGGGAGGCCAAATCCTCTTTTCAAAAAGTAAGTAAAGTAATCAGAATGAAGTAATCAGATGAACTTTACATCACCTGCCCTATAAACTTCAAGGTCTGAAAGGGGAACTTTACTATTCTTCAAAAGCCCTGGACAATATCTGGAGGTTGTGCGCAATACACAGCTCCAAAGAAGTCGAGAGTATGTTGCTTCCCAGACATATGGCAAGTATGGGGCAGTCTTAAAGAAAAAGTGACTACCTTCTTTCTTACAAAAAGGGAAGAATAAATTGAAGTTAGGTCTGAACAGTTAAACAGTTAAAGACTGAAAGTATAAAATAACAGGACAATGGCACATGCAGCAATAGCTTGTTCAAGCCTGGTTAGTCTCAACTACGAGGGTTGGTCAAGGTGCCTCGTGTGCTTCTCGACTCAACTGGCTTTACGGAATTACTCCCATCACGCTTGAGAAATTATGTTTCTATTTTAAAAAATCTTTCGGATAGTTGCTAGAGCGATGAAGGCTGTTCAATAGGTATTGTTTGCCCTCCATGCTGGTCTAAGAAGTCTGAAATGTTCCTACAGAATAAAAAATTATTACATCCTAGCAACATGACATGCAATGGTGGTGGACAGGGTTCAAAATTGGGACCTGAGCCCATCACACAACCAAACCCACCCATGACACATGGGGAGCCGGCTTTTCAAAGCAAGGATTGGACTTTACAGTTATCTTTGAGTCCATATAAAATGAGAAATGTGCTAATCTTCGACCATGGAGGAGGCGCTACACTGATAGACTATAGTGAACTAGAGAGCTGAATCTAGGATGCTTTATTATTTACTAAGATTAAGTATATCATAAACTAGACCTAGATTCTAGTTTTTACAAAATAAATGTATACAAACTTCAAATTCCTTAATTATTCTGGACATAGATTATACACTCATGCATATAAAAGACATGATCTAGAAGATTATTCAACAAATTAATCTGATTATTAATATCTGATACCTGATGTATTCATTGATTTTTAGAATTTTAGAGTCTCTAGTCAGTCTAGACTAGAATGTCAAGTAACTAAATCTAGATTCTAGATATAGTCTCACTAGACTGTGACTAGACTAGATTCTATAGATCTCTAGTGGAGGGACTTTAGTCACTCTAGTCACTAGTGACCTAGTCTATAGTCAGTATAGATCTAGAATAATTATAACAGATTCTATACTAGAGACTTTTTATCTAGTCTAGATTCTACTAAAGTACTAAAGTAACTAGTCTAGATCTAAATCTAGATAACTTTAGTAGACTAGACATTAGTTACATTAGTACTAGAATAATAGAATCTACCAATACAATAACTTGAATAACTATACAAATCTATACTCAATACTGACTATAGTGTAGTGTCAATAGTTATGAATAACTATACTATACGTCTATTATATATTTATAATAGTGACTATGGACTATAGTATAGTCATACTCATAGTCATCATTTTTTCATAGTGTCTTGTATATTTTACTGTCTATACTTTATATTATAAATGTATATAGATATGTAATATAGATCTAGAATCTAGATAGTACTCACTAGACTGGTAGACTCTAGTCACTATACAGTATGCTAGTATACAGACTTATACTAGTTACTTACTAGTAGTAACTACTAACTAGTAATACTAGTACTATCAAATTATACTAATTATAGTATAGTCATATTATAATAATCTTATCGTATTTTCCATTTTTTTTAGGCTTACAATAGCTGTAACAAATATTCTAGACTAGATAGTAGATCTACTAGATCTAGATCAATGATAAATCTTGACTTTCTACAAGTTTGTAATAAAAATACTATTATACAGGGTAAAATGGCGACGGAAAGTTTACACAAGTCTGGCAAAAGAAAAAAAAAAGGCCCTCGTTAAAAATGCTGTTTCAGTTAAGACAGTTTCCATCACCACACATTCATGGACCTAGCTTTGTAAAGCCACTAAGACTAGAATCAACAAAACAAACTGCGGTAATCCATACAATGTGCAGAAACTCATAAATTTGACCGAGAAAAACAAAATCCAAGAAGAATCAATTATTTTTTTCATTACACACCAGACTCAAAAGTCTCACTAAAGACAACTCTTGGGTTACCCCTGTGTCAGCCCTGTGACCTAGATTTTGTTTTTCTTTTACGGTGTAGTAGCAGCTAGTGCATTCCCCTGGCAAATTTTGGGTTCCTATGCCTGCGTTTGGGTCAAAAGGACGAATAAATTGATTCATTGACCTGTTTTGATATGATTTTTCTTTCTTCATTTTTTTCTCATTTGCGTCAAATTGACTGCTGCGTAACACATTCTAGATCTAGTGATATACATACAAAATGCAGTAAAATTAGGCCCTCTAATCTGTTTCCTGAAAACACTAAACTGTGGGAGATGAGTGGACAGAAAAATATAGATCTAGTGGTGCAGAGAGAAAGTAGAGATGGATTGGTCTCACCCTTAGAAAAGATACCAGTAGAGTAGAGCAGGGGTGGGCAAATTACGGCCCGCGGGCCACATGCGGTCCGCCGAAGTGTTTTATGCGGCCCGCGAAAACCTAAATAAATCATTGTAAATATCTATAGACATTATTGAAAGTTTTGATTCTTATCATTTGTATTGTAGAGGCCAAAGAAACATTGTCTCCAAACGTCTTTCTATAGAGTTTTAATAAAAAACGAAGATTATATTTAATAGCAATACTATATACATTCAGTGAAAAAAAAGTCCTGTTAAGTATTTATTAAATGATTTGGAGAACTATTTTGAAAGGAGTTGGGTTGACTTGTACAAGATGACAAGGGTAAAAACTGATGGAGCTTTGACTGAGAAAAACAACTTTTTTAATAAAATAAAGAAAATATCCCAATTATAAACTAGTAACTGGAAAGTTTACACATAGCTACATTAAATTCAGGAAAACGTAAGATGATGATATACTCAATTCTTATAATGATCAGGTCCGTCCCTATAGGTATAGTCAAAGTATGTTGCTTCTAAGGTTAATGATTGTTAAATAGCTCGCACAGGAACTACAGTTTGATATTACAGAAAAGGAATAGCGAAACTTGTGCTCAATGTTATTGTTCGAAGTACACTAGGTCTTTAATAAATTGCAAAATTTTATTTTTTTCCTTTATTTTGTATATTCTTTTTTTATTCGGGGCCACATAATTCCATTCGCCTATGGCCTCCAATTATCCAAGGCAGGTGCCAACTGGCAGTTCCGAAAAGTACATGAAGATTTGGAAATAAAACATTCTGATATTCGGTAACACAGTTGTATTCACTATCCAATCATTAGATCAATATGGAATGTAAAGGAAGAAATTGTTAGGTTCCTTGATGGACATTGACTGTGACCTTTTCACAATATCTCCAATGAATAGTTGTAGACAGACTTCATGTTTATCATCGGAAACATTGTAATTTGTTGTTTGTACATGAAATGTATGTGCATCTTAAATCTTTTCAAACAAAGCATATATATAATCTAAACCGACCACCTGCGGACAATGGTTTTGCTTGCCCTGGATGTGGCAAAATATGTAGGTCACAGCTGGGACTGCACAGCCACGGGAAACACTGTATTCCTCATTAATCTTCGGACTCGAAGACAAGCCTATTATATATTATGCTTTGTTATATATATATATACATATATATATAATATATATTATGCTTTGTTTGAAAAGATTTAAGATGCACATATATTTCAAGTACAAACAACAAATTACAATATATATGTATGCGGCCCGCCTAGTCCCCAAATTTTATTAATGCGGCCCTCGGTTGAAAAAGGTTGCCCACCCCTGGAGTAGAGGATACCAGTAGAGTAGAGGAAGACCAAAAAGAACGTGGCGACGCAGTGTATTAGATGAAGGCGAGAAGGCCGGAAAGCTGGCAAGCCTTTAAAAAACTAGCAAGAGCCCGTGGAGAGTGGCGTGTTTTTACTGAGGCCCTATGTTTCACGAGGAAAGATGATGGTGAATATGTTTCCTAGCCTGCAAGATTAAACAACCACTGCTGAACCAACCTTTGGTTGAACACACTAACAAGCAAGGCTTTATTTACTAATGGAGATCAAGCTACGTTAGACGACGAAGAAAGACTTACATTACGCCTCTTCTCTTCCGATGTCTCTGGACAAGCGGCTCTACACACTGTGCTGCCTTTAACAATAACATGACATTGACTTATTAGTAGGTTTAGTTTTACATGTTTCGGATGTTCCTTCGAAATTGAAGATGATTACATCCAGTCCAAAATCTCTCGCATGATTGAGGGCAGGGTTCGAACCCCGGGATCATCGAGACCACAGCCCAGAGCGCATACCATAATACCAGGCAGAAAGACTGGATTCATATTTGATTATCTAGCATGCTTAATGAATTGATTATTGGAGCTCAGCAATGGGACAGACGAAGCGGGAGACAATATAAGCAGAACAATTCTTTTTCTGGTGATGTTTAGAGCAAAGTGAGTTGCTCCAAATCGTTGCGGCAGGACTTTTAAGAGGTACAATTTATTCACAATGGTGTATCTAAACATGGGCTTGGGTTAAATGTTCTTAATCCTGTTAGCAAGTAACTTAAGAATAACATTCCGCACGTTACAATGTCAAAGGTAAAATCTAAGATGATTTGATGACATGAGCTATTGGAAGATTTAGAATTGATTGATATCAGTAGATAAAGACGTTCTATAAACAAATCATTAGCTAATGGCAGCGTTGACTTTGACGATCAGTCCAACCCAAATTGTTTTAGGCCTAAATATGCATGTTGGGAGAGACTGGGGAACCTGGGTGCGCTTTACCACTCAAGCTTTACCACTCAGGTTTTACCACTCAAGCTTTACCACTCAGG
>JADKLZ010071522.1:6644430-6670032 GCA_021533235.1 Biomphalaria straminea | reverse complement strand
TACCACCCAGCTTTACCACTCAAGCTTTACCACTCAGGCTTTACCACTCAGCCACAGCGCCTCCTCATTCAACTCTGCTTTAGTGTTACCTGTGGGTGTGTGGGCCAATGGAGGTTTGTTACAGAAGGTGCAATAAATGCTGCACCTTTACAGATAACAACATCCAAGAAACTACTGAAAACATTTTGCTGTTGCCAGTTCCGCAGAGAAAAAAAACTTTGTTATCAGAAACCAATGGTAGCAACAAACTGTTAAGTGGTTTTGTATTTAACAGTTAATAAACAACTATTTTAATTTTAAGTGACAGCGTTCACATCTCAAATTGAGTGTGTTCAGTTCTAACGGTTAACATGTTGAGACTAAAAGATTAATGTATGTTTCTACATAAGAAACATACATACAATATATATATATATATTTGATATATAGAAAAACATTTTGTGCCTTCATTATGTTTATAATCTGCAGCGATGGCAGTACTAAAATTAAAGAGATGATTGCTACTGAACTGCTCTATGGGATGATTGCAGCATACACCAAACAGGAGCTTCAACCTGCTGTCCATGAATTTGCTGAAGCTGCTGTCTCATTTGGTCTGACCCTCGACCTCAAAGAAAGATCATGCTTCAGAAGTTGCCAAAGGGAGCTAAACTAGCTCAACAAATAAATGTGAATGGTCACTTTCTTAATTGTTGTTGACCACTTTACCAACCTGGACAGCACAGTGTGTCCAACAATGTGTCACTGACAAGAGAAATAGACAAGACCAACAGGACCAACAGGACTTTTAGTTGCCTCCAACTGAGAGTATGACAGAATAGGTCTCTTCACATAATAACAAATTGATGTTTATAACACAGTGGTTCTTACCACACGTTGGTATAGCTCAGAGACAGGGCCAGTTTTAGGCTAGTGCAACTGCACATCTATTATATTTGTAATCAAAGACATTGCCATCATATTACCATTATTTATAGTGCATTTTCTTATATTAAAAATGAAATGTTCAAGGAACAATAACTCTCTGTAGCCTGATAAAGATATGATGAAATTAACAATGAAAAATGTAAATCAATTTTAACCAAAATGTAAACAAACTTTGATACAATTTGAAAAAAAATAAAAAAAATAAAAAAAATGGCCAAATCACTAGAGATATAATCACTCAGAACAGCAGAGTTTGGGTTAGTTGAATCATGAAGACAAAAAGAGCTATTAACATCTCATTAATATCACCTACAGAGACTGCATATTAAACAAGGACTTAAGGTTGTGGATCACTAAGTTATTTAGAACTTAGGAATACCACCATTATCTTTGAAGAGACAAATATGGACATCTGGGAGACTAGGTAAATGAAGGGAGGAAAAAAAAAAAAATTACCGGTATCATATAGCAAATGAGTAGCTAAGAGTTGTTAAAAAAAAACAAACCCAGAACAACTGAGAAAACAGGCTTGTTTATTAGTTTCACTGTCCCAACCATTCAACAAGATTTTCTAAATATTCTACTGATATAGATACAGCACTGTTGGGGAACATAGCAAGTAGACATGATGTCAGAGAATATAGCTGGTAGACCCACTGTCAGGGAATATAGCTAGTTGACACATTGTCAGGGAATATAGCTAGAAGACACTGTCAGGAAATATAGTTAGTTGACAGGCTGTCAGGGAACATAGATATTAGGAATAGGAGTCTTTAGGGGTGGTGGTGGTTATTTACTGTTTAGTTAAAATCTAGAACCCAAAATGTTCTGTTTTAGACAAGAAAACATAAGGTCAGTTGAAGGGTAAGAAAGTAATAATAGAAACTGGATAAAATAAAGCAGACACATTTCCACTAACAAGAATAAATGAATACAATTTAAACAAAAAGAATGGTAAGTGTATGATGTTTAAGTGACTCTTTTGATTAAATCCCAAAGAAAACCGCCCCCCCCCCAAAAAAAAAACAAAAAACAAACAAACAAACACAAATTCATTTAAGGTCAAGAAATGTTTAGCAGTAAACCCTACACCAGTAATGACACAATAGGCCCTGCACAGAAACCCTGCTGTTTAGCGTAGTGCATACATGCCACCATACAGGTCCAGAATATTTGGTTTCCCAGACCTGTTGAGAAGGTGATCAGCAAGTCTGGGGGAGCCAAAAAGAACATGAGACACAGTTGCCTCTTCTTCCCTGAAGCGGGGGGCACTGTGAATCAAAATTTGGCTATAGCCATGAGAAATACAAGCCAACAGGACTGTGGTATGTCCTGTACAGCCTCCACCACGGGGAAGTGTGTTCAGGGTGCCCCATGCGCTCCAAGACTCGACAGGCTTTTTGGGACGTTCCAGCACTCTAACCACTTTTCCAGATTTTTCTAACAGCTTGGAGACAACTGCAGAAAATGTCAGATAAGTTTAAAGGTACTCACTAAATTCTGCTGTTACTGGTAATCCACAGACTTCTGGTCTCTGACTTAAACAAACTGTTACATTAATAGCTGTGACATCAGCATTGGAAACTTCCATGGTGCCTCCCATCACCTGCAAAAAGTTGTATAAAAACAAGGAGTCTTGAAGTCTTTATAAAGGAACAATCCTAAGAACTATTACTACAATTATTACTAAACAAAATAGCACTACTATTTACACTGGTGTTGAATAGGAAACAGATACTAAAGACTTGCTACATGGCAGGATTTAATTGATTTATCTAGTTTAATTCTTAGTTTCAATTTATCTTTCCAGGCGCAACATAAAAAATCAAATAATTATCAATGACATTGTTTAATCTGTTCCATTTCTCAAAGATTCCACACACACATATAAAAGTTAATTTTCGCTAAACTTTTTTGTCAGTGTTTTTGTCAGCTTAATTCTTTCATATATGGATGGCTGCCTGGTCGGGATGGCTGCCTGGTCGTGCGGTTTGCACGCTGGACTGTCGTATCGATTTACCGATGGTCCCGGGTTCAAACCCTGCCCGCTACCATCCCCTGTCGTCCTGCGGGGGGTTTGGACTAGAAAATAACTATCTTCAACTCTGAAGGAATTTCCGAAACATGTAAAACATTTTACAAAACATTTTACAAACAAAACATTATTCCAGGTTTCTCAGATATACATTACTTAATTTCTTTTTGTATTATTAATTTATTGATTTGCTTTCATTTATGGGGTTGTATCAATCTAGATTTCTAGATAAAATTGTGTAAATATAGATTTCTTGTAAAGTTCGGCAGGCAACTGATTACATTGTGTCATACATAATCATAATTTTTTCCCATTATTCCTTTCATATTGTGTTATTGTGTTTGAAGGAATGAAAGTGTTTCTTTTTTTATTGAATACTTTACTAGTGTGAATGTCAGAAACCAGTGTTTCAGTGGAATTTATAAAGCGCTGGTGATGTGATTTGTGTGTTAATTTTGTTTGTATTTGCATCTATATTGTTATTGTATAGTAGTTATGCTGAGGTGGTCAAGTGTAGACAAACTGAATTTCCATTTGATTGGATCAATTAAAATTATCTTATCTTATCTTATATACTACTCAGAAACAGGGTTGAATTTTTAGTTACAAGAGAAAATGTTCCAGAATTTTTGTTCTAGGAATGACACCCATCAACACTCTTGAATTTGTCCAGCACCTACCATCATACACTTAGGAATTTGTATCAAGTGCTTGCCATCTCGATGCCTTAAATTTATAAGCAGAATAACCATCATACACTCCAATCGTCAATAACTGTACCTGTACCAAAGGTGTCCAAACCAAAGGAAATGAATGACTTTAGACCTGATTGTTTCTAAATGTTTAGAAAAACTTTTAAAAATGTTTCTTTTGAACGATCTTTGTAAAAATTGGACCCGTTACAATTTGCTTACCAAAAGGGTAAAGGTGTAGACGATGCCATTCTAAATATTTTAAATTGTGTCTACAAACATCTGGACATACCTAACACTTATGTAAGATTGTTTTTTAAAGATTTTTCATCAGCTTTTAATACTATACAACTTCATTTACTGATTGAAAAAATGAAAGCGTTGAAGATAAGTCCATATATAATATTATGGGCTAATGAATTTTTGACCCAGAGACCTCAGAGGGTTAGGGTAAACAATGTTATATCAAATGCACGAGTAGTTAACACAGGGGCGCCCCAGGGAACTCTGACATCTCCATTATGGTTTATTTTGTACACCAATGATTTTCAATCTGAGAGTCCTTTTTGCTCCTTTACAAAATTCGCTGATGATGCGGCTCTTCTTGCCCTGCTCTCAGATAGTTCAGACGTAAAAGAGTATTTCAGAGAAATAGAACACATTGACAAGTACTGTAAAGATAATTTTTTATTATTAAATGTAAAAAAGACCAAGGAGATGATAATCAATTTTCGTAGGGGAGAGATTGAGAATGATAAAGTTACTGTGGCTGGAGAGACTATTGAAATAGTGCAAACCTTTAAATACCTTGGTACAATCTTAGACAATAAACTAAATTTTACAGCAAATACTGATTATATCAGCAAAAAAGGGCAGCAAAGATTACGATTACTAAGAAAACTGTCATCTTTTAATGTTAGCGAAAAGGTTTGAAACAAATATCCTTACAAAATCTAAAAAGATTCTAGAAATAAGAAATCACCCTTTGGGTCAGGATTTTGTGATTTTACCATCACAAAAGAGATACAAGACACCGATAGCTAAGACAAACAGACTCAAAAACTCTTTTGTTCCTCTGGCAATTAAATCATCAAACAGAAACTTTTGAATGAGTCAAATGTGAATGAACATCTTGTTTCTCTTCATGGTTATAAATGTTTTGTTTGGTTTGCACAAATTGTAAGACAAATTTCCTTATGGATAATAAAGATTATTATTATTATTATTATTCCTATACTTACCATCATACACCCATGAGTTTGTGTCCAATCTGTTCTGCTTGTCTTCACCTCTACTTTCAAGCAATAGTTATTATCATAATTAGATGTTACTACTAGCTTTCTACTCCTTGAGTCGAAAACTGGAATTTTGTTGAGGCTTGGAATCAATAAACCTAAGAAAAAAAAAATTAGAATTGTTTTCACTAATTGCCATTTTTACTAAACAAATGTTGATGTCTGAGAATTAATTATTAAAATAATTTTTAGATAAAGCTACAGTTGCCAATAAAACTAGCCTGACCCTCATATTTTTATCTTCAATAAGTTATCTAAGATAAGCACAAAATAAGTTTTGATTTTAAAATTTATTTTAAAATGTGCTATATAATTATAATAATAATATAATAATAATTATAATCCTACTGTTTAATAAGAAAATACAATTTTATATAATGTATCACAACAAACAACTGTTCGCCATTTCTAATTTGGACCAAATTTGTTTTAGTTAAAAAGTTTAGAATTGGGGAGAGATTAAGCCTTAGTGTTTTACAGATGTGTACTTAAGATTCTACAACCTAGATGAGGACTATGTTATGTGGTCTATAAGCTTTCAATGAGAATTCATGAGGTTATCGTCCAATGAAATGTAAAAATGAAATAAAATTTGCAAGTCATCCCATGAATTGTCTACTTTGAATTAGCCAACTTCATATAGATTTATAGAGCCATATGAGAGCTAAGGAACACATTTTCATATGAAATTATAAATTTAAAAAAAGATAATTACAGAATCTTGATCACATTAATAAAAGACTGATCTAACAAGCAATATTGATGTTAAGCTGTATTAGAACCATAACAAGCTTGTAGGTATATTTAAGTCAATATGATTAGACAACAATAGGATGTCAATATAATGAAGAAAATATGATTATATATATCGTTCAAATCTGTTGTGATAATATTTCTTAACAAAAGCTTACTTGAGGTGGTCACTACCACAGGAAGTGATGCTGGACCAAATCCTAAGTCATTTTCAGCCACAACTTGGAATGTATATGTTTTGGAAGGATGAAGCTCTGAAAGGAAAAAAAAGTAACAATAAAATGTAACCATAAGTACTGGGGCTAAACATTGAGACATTCCTCTACCACCAAGCTGTAGATTTACACTTAAGGTAATCATGTATTGGGATCTATCTACTAGGTCATGATAAATGGTTGAAAGACAAATGGTTGAAAGAAAACTAACTCAGAGCAACTTGCATTACCGTGTGAATAGTCTAAGAGCTGAGCCGAAGGCTCTTCGAGCTCTAAGTTGGAAAAAAAACCTGTCTGCATCCGTCCGAGAACAAAAACAAACAGTAAAAAAAAACAAACCTGCGGACCACAAACCTGTCTGGTAGCGACCCGAGTTAATGCTTATAGGGCATTGCTGTTTCCAATACCACTCGGTGGCACCGGGGGCCTCCACCATCTACCTTCGTTGTACCAAGCTAACTGTGCGGAATCCGCCATTGATGAGACGGTCCCTTGAGGAACAGCGCATGGATTTGTGACTGGTTTGTGGGAGCTTTCTTACAAATCCGCACCGTGAAGGGGCAAGACTCTCGTCCGCCCATGGGCACTCCCACGGGAATCATATTTGTTACCCTTTCGCCTAGCCACTTCCTCTAGTGAGCCGTTTCCACAGGAGCAGGATAACGTGCTCCCGACTTGCATTACCAAAAATTTCCATTGACACTAATAAATTATATATTCCTCTTACATACAAAAAACAAATATTTGGAAAAACTGTGCTTCCCAAGTTCCTCAAACTACTGGAATAATTAACAAGTAGGCCGTCACATGAATAACTCTTTCTCTCTGTAATTATTGTTCCACCTTCCAAATTATTCATTTTGCTCATTTTGATTTCACCATACTGTTCTGTTTAAGGTTCAATAACTTTTTTGTTTGTTATCAGAAAATATTTGGTAAAGAATTAATGTGGATAGCATGCTCTTTGTATACAACACAAAATTAAGTTCATAATACCAAAAATTAATTTAATGTAATGAGGTCGAATCGATGTTGGTATCGTCAATTAGGAGAGAAAGAGATAAATCTCTAAATAAAAAAAAGCAAGTTATTCTACTAAACACTCAGAATGTGTGTAGTTTTCCATTAAGAAAAATGTATGGGAAACACTGTTCTAATGTATGACTAACATGACATTTGTTTTTCAATATATGCCTGACACCAACATTGTAATTTTATGGTGTATTTACAATAACTTTTGTTTTATGCTTGAGATTAATGATCTCAGTTTTCTGGTGTATTATCATAACCTTGTTTTCTGGTACATGCTAGACTAATACAGTGTACTACTCACTAACATAATATGCTTTCTAAACATACATTTGCATCCTATAGAGAAGACAAGCCATGCCCTTTTCATTTGTATGCCTTGAAACTGAGTTTACAAATGCACACAGGTCAATGAAAAGAAGTTTATCTAGATACCAAAGATAAGAGACAGTTTTTTCATGTTAATGAAAACCCACAACCCTAACTTATGAGTTAACTATGAACTGCTGTAGTCTGTAATTAAAAACTATGAGATTAAGCAAATCATTTATCTTAAAGACTAAAATGTTTATATCTATTTTTAAGACTATTAAGTGAAATATTGTACACCAATGAAATGCAGAAAAATTTACATTTCACAATCTCTAAATGCAAATCACTTACTAGTAACATTAAAATATCTGGAGGATGTTGGTAAGACCTCCAGTTTCTGACTTGACCCAGTAGTGTAGAACTGTATGAAGAATCTTTGACTCATTCCTCCATCAAATCCTGGCACCCACGATAACATGACAGACTCCCAGGTCATGGAGCCTGCTGTAACATTCAGTGGCTGCTCTGGAGGAGCTGTAAGCACATTGGTGAATAATTAGTACTCTCAACCTAACTGAGGCTACTTTTATGTTTTTGACACAATATTTGAATTATTGGGTGGATAAAATTCACTTCAATTAAAGAAATTAGATTTTAATTAGCATAAAAAAAAATAGATGTCTTCAAAGAGTGAAACAAAAACAAAATATTTCTATCTCTACAATCTCTGCAGAAAAATTTCTGTTTCTGTCCAATGAGAATTGAAGAAAATCTGCTGTGTTTAACTCTTTATCTCTGAAATTATTTTCCATGCTCCAATGGAATTATTAATATTGCTAATTTGTGTTTCACTACTCTATGTTATGAATAAACTTTAATAACTTTTGTTTATCTAATCAGGAAATGTTATATTACGTATATAATTATAGAAGATTGCCTGTTCTATTTATATTTCACAAATTAACATTTATAAACCAAAGTTTAATTTAATTTTATAGGGTCAAATAAATGTAGGTATAGCCAATTAGGAGAGAAAGAATTAAAGATCAATTTTCATCCAAAGAAGCTCAGTAATATAATAATTTTCTTTATAAAGTACTGTTAAAAAAACAAAATGTAGGCTCAAAACAATTAACCAATAACCTTTATGTTCAAACATTTTATTTTTTTTGTGAAGGATTTTTGTGCTAAAACTATTGAGTATGATAAAAGAAAAAAAATGATGTGTGTAAGATTTAACTTTCATATATAATTTGTTAGACTTACAAGAAAAAAGCAAGTCTTTGAAAAGGGATATAAGTAAATTATTTGGAAACCATTCTGTTCTCTACTGAAATATTTGATAGTTGCAATTAGATATTTTAATTTATGGTGAAAAAAAAACTATAAAAAGCATTTTGGCCTATCTGGTGTACAGAATTAAGAAAAGGTTGATAAGCTATAAGGTGACAGGGTAAATTCTATGTAGTTTCTTACACACTAGACTGACATTTTCTAAGCCATTCTGATTACAGCACAAAATAATTTCAATAAAGAGAAAGTATACCTTCCCTCTATGACTTCAAACTTTTTATAAAAAAAATAATTATATTTATCTAGTGGTGATAAAAAGAGAATTGATAAAAAGATCAAATGTTAAGCAGTGAGATATTGTTACAATTGTTACTCTTATTTTGAAATTAAATTGGCAACAGTGACATTAAAGTTGGCATCTTTGGCATTGCTTAATTTGTCTTGAAAATTTTTAATAATGTCTACATTAAGAAAACTATGGACAAATTGCTCAAAGCAACAAACTTACATTTATTAGTTAAAATAATCTCTTGAGACGCATTGCCCAGAGCATTTCGCAGTAAACACTTGTAGGTGCCATAGGACTTGTCTGTTACATTCAAAATTGACAATTTACTTTCTAGTCTCCCGACACCGCTCAGTGTTTGTTGGGTCACTGAAAGCACAGCTGGTTGTGAGGTCAACACCTGACCTTGACTGGACCACTGAATGGACGGCTCAGGATAACCTTGGCCAGTACACGAAAGCTCTGCCCTCTCCATTTTTGAGGCGGCTAAAATTTTTGGAGATGCTTCCAGAACTGGAGGAACTGCCAAAAATCAAAATAGAGAATCTTTTATGAAATAACATTATAAGGAATCTATTTTGTATTAAAAGAACCCTTACCCATAACTATGTAAAATTAATACAAAGAATTAATCTAATAATAATAAAAAAAAAACTACCATGTGATAACACTTTAAAAAATTTATTAAGAGTTAAAAGAATCCTGACATTTAACTATGTAAAGTTGATACAAAGAGTAAATTGCATAAGAAAGAACACAGGAAAAACTATCATGTGGCAACAATATAAATAATCTACTTTGTGTTAAAACATTGAAAACTTTCCTCGAGAGTCTATCAAATGATAGCATTGCAGAATGTTCTATTCTAAGACTAGACTAAGACAAAGACAAGGACTAAGCTAAGACTAAAATTGCTTTAGTGGAAATTGGTTGTGATTACAAGGACTCTTTTTTTCAAAGAAAAACATTAAGATTTCACAAAAAAGAACAGACACAACACACAGACACAAAAAACAGACACAACACAGACATTTTACTAACAACTAACACACTTCCGGTCATTCGCACATATGTAAAAATAGATTATACATTCATACACACATTCATCCGTGACACATTTATTGAGTGACAACACACACAGGCCTTGACATTTTTTTCACATTCTCTGGTCAACAGGTAGCGCTGATACAGTCTGACAGAGTTAGCAAGTTTTCTTGTACCCTGTTTATGATAGGGTTAACACAACTTACAGATTGAAAAACTAGGAAACTCTAGTATGTTATCACAGTAGTAAGAAACTATTAGGGACAGCACTACACAGAAACTCTTAGAGGACAACACCATAAAGAGTTCTGATAAAACTTACAGTTGATGTAAACTCTTGTATTGGTTGTTGGGGTATCAGTATGTTTGTCTGAATCTGCTTGACAAGAGTAGTTTCCCATGTCTCGAATCTGTAAACCAATCCTTTGTCCTGAGGACGTCAGTAGCGCCCTGCTGTTACCTAAAGCAATTAAAAAGAACAAGTCAGTCAATCTACACATACTATATACTTTTGCTACTGTTTAGTCAATCAGTACATATTTATTAAAAGAACAAAATGAGATTTAATATATTAAATGTGAATGACTTAAATTGAAGTAATTCTGACTATATAAACGTGTGCCAACCTTTGCTGTAAAGCAATACAATTAGTTTAGTAACTCTTGATATTAAAGTTGCATATTTTATTTTTGTTCATAGGGAAGTTAAAAGTTTCTACACAACTGAAAGGCAAGATTCCCTTGTTAATTAGAATTTCCTTTTCACTGCTTTTTACATATATCTCATGCTTTTTAGAATCACTATTTTCATACATTATATTAGCCTAGAAAAGTTAAGTATCCCTTTCGAAATTTGTGATTTTAAGGCAGATGATGTAATGGTCATCTATTTCTATGCCTGATAGTTAACAATGGTATCATGTGATCTGCAAAACATCCAACCACTTTAATTTCAGGTACCCATATGAGTTGGGTGGACTACAAAACCACAAATAAAAAAATTCCAGACTTCATCAAGATTCGAACCAGAGACCACTTAGTTTGGAAGCTTTAACATTCAGCCACCAGGCAATTTCATAAAGGCCTAACCTTATTTTTTTACTGAATTCAACTCAAATTTTTTCTTGGCAATACTTCCCTCTCTAGACTCCCATTATATAAAACCAAAACCTCTATAGCTCAATCTACTGAAGGTCTGCAACTGCCAACTGATTAAATATTGGAGATATACAATAAGTATAGACTATTAGTAGATAGTCTAAGTATACTTTTACAATTCTAATTAACAAAAGATCTCAACAAACTTTTTCTTTTACTGCATTCTGTGGCATTTTACGTCTCGTGAGACGATCTTTTACTGCATTATGTACAGCTATAAGCATATTATTTTGATTAGCTAACAGAAACTACGATTAATACAGCCAACATTTCAATAGCAATGAACTAACATCAGCTAGTGCAATAATTTGTTTCTTGAATAGTAAATTTGAAAAGTTACTCTTCTTGTTGACTGATATACACATCGCATATATATATATAAAGTATATTTGTTTTGTTGACATGTTTCAGATATTATTTCAGATTTGAAGAGAATTCCATCCTAGTCCAAGCCTACCGCAAGATGGTGAGGCATGGTAGTGGGTGGGTTTCAAAACCAGGACAATCCTGATCATCAACCTACAGTTGTGCATATCACACAAAGTTAATGAACAAATTATATGTTCTGAACTAGGAACACTGCAAGCATATTGCAGAAGTCAAACACATTTAATAAATAGGAATGATATGTGTATGTTTTTTTTTTCTTTTTTGCATACTTATTTGTGAATATTGAAACTGACCTTTGAACTGTAAAATACTCTCAACTCTGGAACTCAAACCATCTCCTGGTCTATTCGTAGTTATAACTGTAAACAGATCTGGTCTTGTATTTAATGATTGAGTCTCACCCTCCTGATACCAGTTGACTCTAGGTTGTGGATAGCCACGGACTTCACAAGTTAGAGAGAGAAGATTGGGCTCTGACAGAAAAACACTCAATTCAACTTCTGGTTTCCGTATGATGGTAGGTGGCTCTGAGCAAATAAATATAACAATATTATTTAGACCTATTTTTTGTCTGAGTTTGTTTAAGTCTTTTTATAAAGCCAATCAAGTCATGAAATTGAAAAGAATATTCTTTTAACTTTTTCTTCTCATTGATTTGATCCCATTACATTAACTTAATTTCTAGGTTCGTGAACTTTTATTTGTGTTTTTTTAAAAAGTGCATACATTGATCTATACCAATTATAACATTTTCTGATTAAAGAAAACCATTACTGAAGCTTAACCCTAATAGGCTAGTAAAAAACAAATGGTAAAAATTAATTATTCCTTCTGAACATGGAAAATAATTATGGAGAGATAGAGTTAAATATAATGATTCTTAAAATGTTATTTTGTTTACCTAAATAAAACCACTAAATTTAAAATAATAATTAATGAATAAAATTAGCATAACATTTTTTGTTTCAAATTTGTATTTACCAAAGATGTTCACATCTACAAAAGCTGGGTCCCCTCGACCTCTATTGTTACTTGGCGTGCAGCTGTAGCGACCATTGTCAGTAAGTTTGACAGATGAAATCACAAAAGTCTGTCTATTTTGAGGCAGAGTTTGACCATCTTTCATCCATGTGTACACAGGCTCTGGGTAACCTGAAACACATTACCATGAATTCAGAAACATTGAAGTAACTAGAGGAAGAAAATTAGTTGAGGAGGACAGACACTATAAGTAGATCTAATGGTCAATGAAGATAATAATAAGTAATAGTCAAAGCTGGATAGTCTCTAGTGAAGGAACATTTTAGGCCTCCTCATGGCGCCCTTGTAAAATATCAATTAGGGGAGACAGACAGGCTAATTGGGATGGAAACAGGATCTCCTGTGGGATACCACAGCACCTTCTAGCAATCCCACAGCACATTCTAGCAGGCATTGAATGTGGAAAGGATGAAAGAAAGGCTTCGCTAAGTCTTCCCATCAGCTACCCTGTTCATCAATTGGCATTGGGGATTTACACTTGCAGTGACTGCTCTTTTACTGTTAGTTGAGGTACATTATAGGAATATGGATAAACCTATTGTGTTCTTAATCACGATTTTGTTAAGATAGTTTAGCCCTGCAAGGCTCAAGAAGCTGCATCTCACAATAGCTGTAATTAGAAGATCATCTAGTTGATGGATGGCTTTTGGACATAGTGCTTGGTGATGAGTTATCACCGCGTTCTTGGCCCCTGGATAAAATATTTTCCATTGGTCAAAGGGTTCTACCATGGGCACAAACCTGACCACAACAGAAGATTTTCACTAAAATTTTGATCTAATATTCAAATTCAATTATCTTATCTTATATAACAATGATGTTACTTCAGAAAAGAAGATGAGTACGTCCTACAGGTCATCCATTTAGTCATGCATATTAACCAATTCTGCTACTTTACCATTAGGTGTGGCTGTACACAAGATTTCAAGTCTGTCTCCAACATCTAGATCAGGCACCGGACCAAGTGATGCTTTACCAGGTTTGTCTGAAATTAATCAATGGCAAACTGCATTAGACATTTGTTATTACTGAGGTAATTACTTTAAATTTTAGTGGCAACAATGATTAATCAAAGAATTTAAAAGACAAAAGATAATAGACAAGGCAGATGAAGCTTTGTAATGTGCATGAAAAGGGCAGATAAAGCTTTGTAATGTGCATGAAAAGGGCAGATGAAGCTTGGTAATGTGCATGAAAAGGACAGATGAAGCTTGGTAATGTGCATGAAAAAGGCAGATGAAGCTTGGTAATGTGAATGAAAAGGGCAGATGAAGCTTTGTAATCTACATGAAAAGGGCAGATGAAACTTGTTAATTTTCATTGAAATGCAAGGGCAGATGAAGAAATGACAAGTTTGGTAATATGCATTGAGAAGAGGTTAACAGGACATGGCAAACAAATCAATATAAAAAAAACTTGTTAGCCAAATGGCCAAACTTCACTTTTGAAATCAGAACTGATGAGTCTTCTTAATAAAATGCCATAATGTCTAATTTCTAAAAATGATTTAAATAAAGGACATGATTATATAAACAAACTAGTTATTCATGAAAAATTTTCCAAGCCCTAAATTTGAAATTGTTCTAGGTAGCTGATTCAAGCAACTTGAATGGAATCAAGAAATATTTTTTTTTTTATAAATGTTAGCTTAACAACTAGCACAGCAAAGTATCTGTGGTATTTATTTCAATTTGTTTGTTTGCTTTTAAAAATTTTTCATTTTGAACTACATCCTATAGTGCTGTATTTACAGTTTTAAATTTAAAGTGTCTGTGATGGAAAAGTAAATTGAGATCAAGCTTTAATACAGAATGGTTTCAATCAGTAATTTAGGTCATAACTATGCTGCATATTTTAGATTTAGAATTGGTCTCATTAATGTTAAATTTAAAATTAGTTTAATGTTCTAATTAGATTTGTCAAAATCTGTTAAGTTCTAAAAAGCCATTTATCCAGGTTTTAAAAATAAATATTTCACCAATTCCGGGATTCTTCTTCTTTATTAGCATTTCTAATTATTAATCAGCATTCTTTACTTTTACTTAAGAAGTCATCATAATAACACTGTATTTTGCTTATTGCTTACACCTAATAACTGGCATTTTCTGAATGCTAGGACAATTACAGTAATGGGCAACAGCACCAGTTACAGAACTCATGAAATTTAAAAAAATGTTCAATATTTTTCTCAACCCAAAGATGAAGCTACTGAAGCATTTTGTCACTTTATATCAGAGTTAAAAAGAAAAATTCCAGTGAGTGAGAGAAACACAAATTTTAATGTCTAAATTTAAATGTTAATGACATTAGTGTGACCAGTAATTTCAAAGTAACTCTTTTATTATCCCAATAGCCATATTGGAAGTGTAATTTGAAACTCATTATGTTTTTGTCGACATTGAAATAAAGATCAATCATGATCAATGTGTTTGCTTATTTTACATGTTTCCAATGTTCCGTCAGATTCAAGATTGTTACATTCTAGCCTAAACTTCCCGCAGGATGGTAAGCCTAGCTGTGGGCAGGGTTTTGAACCCAGGACCGTCAATCGACGGTCCACACAACCAGGCAGACATCACGTGTTTTGCTTTTGTTAACTTCTATGAGTCTTGGACCCATTAATGTTGTTACTTCTATTAAAAGAAAAAAAAAAGAATGGAAAAAAAAAAGAATGGAAAAAAAAATTCCTAGCCTACTAAGAAATTAAAATAAATTTGTCTTACATTGCACATAGAGGTATGTAAAAACTTCAGAAGTGACAAACTCAACATTTTCTCCAGAAATTCGAAGTTGACTTTGAGCTCGACAAGAATAATTTCCAGCATCTGTTCTACTGACTGTTGCAATTTTAAAAGTTGAAGAGGTGACTTTGTTCTGGAGAGAACCGTTGGGGGACATCTTGGACCAAACAACTTCAAATGGTTTTGGGTTCGCATCTATCATACAATTCAATGTAACACTGTCTCCTTCATTAGCTGTCAGTGTCGGCTGGGCACTTAAATTTGGTGCATCTGAACAAACAAACATTTTTTGTTACAAATATCATTTTATTAGTAAACACTTTAAAATTAAAATAACCAAATTACAAATCGCCAAAGAAAAGAAATATCTGACTGAGGCTAAATTAAATTAAGTTACAATATGTAATTTTTTATGTTTCACTTGTACACACTATAGTGCAGATATTTCCATAAAGTTCCTCGTTCAGACCTTGTGGTCTATAGGGCAGATGATGTAAACATCCTCTGTTTCGGTGGTCAGCACAACAACCAACTGCCTTTACTTTTCCTCAACTAATGTCAAGTACCCATTAGAGCTGGGTGGACTCAGAGGGCCCCAAAGATCACAAAATGAAAAATCCTAGTCTTTACCAAGATTTGAACCCAAGAACATGGAGATCACAGAATGACAGTCCAGCCCACATTCTGTAAGGCCAGGCAGCCATCCTATTCATTTCTTGATTGAATATCTTTAAATTTTCTTTGAAACAAAACTATGAAGTATTTTTAAAGGGCTACAGTTTTTATCTTCTATTTCTCCCACACTGATATAAAAAACGAAAGAAACTCTTAGTTGATTTTGACTTATAATCACATTGAATGTCTCTGCCAAATATTTAACCTAGTCAGTCTTGACAGTCAATGTTGAATATTAACATAAAAGACTTATTCTAGTCATTAGTATGAAATACTCACACTGGACATTGATGTCGAATGAACCAGAATGTTCACCAATGCTGTTTTTGGCAGTGCATGTATAGGTTCCATTATCTGATTTAGTGACAGGGGACAAAACTCTTCTTGGACTTGTTCCTTAAAAAAAAAATTCATGTTTTCAAAAAAGAAATTAAAAATAACATACTTAACATAATATTAATGACATTGCCACATAATTATCTTGGAAGTAAAATTTATGATTATAAAATGTAAATGAAAATATTTGTGGACTACAATGAAATACATAAGCATCCATTAAAAGTGTTTGAATTTAAACCACAATAAAAAGGTCTCTAACAGGCTTTTCTATCTTTATTGATGTCTTTTCATTCTTTGTCAATATATTTACTATTGTACATTAAAGTAATTAAGTTAGTCCTTTATGGATTTAGTCCTCTCAAAACTGCTTTCCAGAGTCAAAAAGAAGATGCAGGCCTGACTTTTATCTACATATCTTTTGCTGTATGTTCCAATGATGTAGGCTACAGATCATCTTCTCTATAAAGTCTTTAAGTTTAAGTGGAAGTAAAGTGTAAAGTAAGTAAAAAGTAGGAATCACCTGACAATCCAATGCCATCTTTAGACCATGTCACTGAACTGACTGCAGGGTTGGCATCAACATCACAGAATATTTCAATATTGACTCCCATTTTGACAAAATAAACTGGTGAATAAGGCTGGAATGCAATGGATGGGGAATCTGAAAGTACAATCATTCTATTTTTTATGTCAAGGAGATGAAACAAAACATTTCTAATAACTAAAAAGAGAAATTTAGTTTTAATTTATATACATAAGTATCAAAGTCTACCTTATTTAGATGTTAACCTTATTGGGGTGATAACCTTCATATTAAAAATTAAATTAATACATAACATTTTGTAACTTAAGCTAATGACTCAAAAGAGTTTGTCTCTAATTTACATAAATGAAAAGGGTAGCCTACATGTAAAACCTAATAATCTTCAAAGGATTATCAGTAATTAATAAAATAATAGGATTAAAGAGGAGACTTATGTCAATGAGGGCAGTAAAATGCTTGATGGACACTTAGAGCCCACTAAACATCTCACTGGGAAAAAAACCTGCATAACGGTATAATAATATGCATTGAACAAAAATACATGTATATATCATTATATTGTGTGAAATGATTGATACTAGGCTGCAATTCCTATAGCTTTCAGAAGAGAATAGTAAATTAAACTTACATAAAAACTGTTCAAGCTTATAGTAGAAAATAAAAGTAGTTAAGCAAGAAAAGAAAATGAGATGAAGCTTAAAATTATTTGTAGGTGAAATACTTCTTAACAAATATACAGTCATTTAAAAAATCTGGTTCAGTCATAATAAGTCCAATCGATCAACCAGGAACTCAAGTTTCAGGGAAAGTGGTATGCCAATAAAAGGTCCATGGACAGTGAAAGCAACATCCCAGAACAAAGTTTAATACTTTAGAAAGAATGAAATATAAGGACAGAATGTCTGCTATAATTCTCCTTTTAACAATGTCCTCTTTTTCTCTTCTTAGGTTACAGTAATCTATGAATATGACATAAATAACCAGTTACAACGATATAGTCTGAAAAGTCAAATTCCCACTTATTCAGCACTACAGCTACTGAGACCAGCTGCTTATTAGAAGTGTCCTACAGAAACAAAACTATCATCACACATGATTGCCTGGTTATGTGTTATGCACTATGGCCTGTCATCTCAAAAGTTCCAGATTTGAACCCTTTCACCTGCCATCCGCACTGCAATACATTTGGGATGTAATTTATCTTCAATAGAAATATCCAAAACATGTAAAGCATAAGCACATCTTATATATAAATTAAGTGAAATGTGAATAAAATTGTATTCCCTTCTTTGAATCAAAGCTATCTCTAAAAAGACAGAACTTACTGATTGAAGTAAAAATTATAACATCATATTGGACTTTGAATATGTAGATTTAGACAATTGAAATGAACTTGCATAGATTGACAACAAGCTTGAAAAAATTACACTGCTTAAATTGCCTGATTGCAGAGAAACACAAAACAGGAAATTGATAATGCTAAAAGTAATGACTATAAATGGTAGGATATACATTGAAACTTTCACTTCTATAAAGAAGCTGTGCCAATGCAATGCCAGATGTTTCTTGTTCTTTCAAAAGCTTCCATCAGGTCAGACTTTATTACAGATTTTTTTCAATGTATTGTTTGTCACATCCTGGTCTTCAGATTGTGGTCATAATGGTCCTGAAATGGAATCTTAATAGTTTCACTCCCTTGTCTTGAAGGAGGTTTAGGCTAGTACGTGTTAAATTGTTATGTATGTTTATGTATGTTGTGTGTTTTTTGTTGTTGTAGTCTCCCTTGTTTAAGTAGTATTTGTTCAAACTTACATTTAACATTCAAAACTACATAATCCAGCAGTTTGTTGTTGACATTTACTTCATTGTAGACTAAACAGCTATAATTGGCTTGATGGTCAGTTTTGTCCAACTTGACAGTTATAGTACTGCTGGACACACCGGCCACCTCAGTGGATGCTTTGTACTCAGGAATTTCTGAAAGACAAAAGATGGAGTCTGTTTTATAAGCATTAATAGTGATTGAAACTAGAATATGTTGCTCTTCAGCCTGATTGTGCGGTTTGCGCGCTGGACTGCGGTTTGGACTTGTTGATGGTCCTGGGTTCAAACCCTGCCCGCTCCCATCCCCCATCATCCTGCAGGAGGTTTGATCTAGAAGGAAAACTATCTTCAAATTTGAAGGAACATCCAAAATAATATACATATACATAATTGAAATAAGTGAATTCTGATAACTATTAACCTAGAAAATAACATTGACAATGAAAGAGTCAAGTCAGTAGGGACATTATCTCAAAAATGAAAAACATCACACAAAGTGGTAATGGACAAGTTTCAAGAAAAACCACATTACAGACAACATATAACACTAGACATGTAAAAATACTTTTGCGAATCTAGTAGGAGCAACAAATATTCTCAGAAACTAAAATAAATAAAAATTCACTGCTCCACAAAAAAAAAAAGGAATAATATGCTTTTTAGAATCATTGTCAGAAGCCATTAATTCACTATTAACAGCAGGCTAAAGCCATGCAAGTTCAAAGCATTTAATCAAACATAAATCTCTTTTCATCAAAGAATATCCTGGCTGTCACATGTGTGAAAACTTGCAGAGTTAATGTCTTTATCCCTTTTAGAAGTATCATGAAACCTTCAGGAAAGGAGACAACTGCAAAAAATGTTCAATCTTATTTTGAGACTTTCCCATTCAATAATTAAAGAGTTATTTTTTAAATGTAGTCATTGCCCAGAGAAGTTTAGGGAAATATTGAGCTATACCAACCAGTACTGATGTTGCCATTCTTTAACCAAATAATGGTTGGTGGTGGGTTGCCTCCACTAGATGAGCATTTGAATTTCACAACCTTGCCCTCTGTGTAGACTGGACTGATATCATCCCGTGTGATACTTGTAGTACCTGGTGGCACTGTGAATAAATTGAAAAGTATTATTAACACATTGTAGATACGGAACATAAAGATATACATAATATTAATTAAAAAGTAGTGACATATAACATAACATTATTTATTTGCAAAGAAACCACTGTTTAAAAATATTCCAGAATACTGTGTGTGTAAAAATTTACATCAGTTTGAATCTTTCCCTGACATTTTTCTTCTTCTTGAAACTGTCAGGTAGAGTTGATCCTTCGGCTCTTGGAACTCTAGGCCACCAAAAGTGAACAAGAGCTCCCTCTCGCCGGCCTGAATGAGAACAGTATACTCTGATCTGTCTGGTGGGTGGGTCAGACTTGCGGCAAGAGGCAGCGTACACTAAGACCCCCCACCATTTTCCCTTTCTATACCAAGCTAATTGTGCTGGACACGCCATTTGCGTAATGGACCCTTGAGGAACAGCGCCTGGATTGTGACAAGGTTGTGGGACCTTTTTTACAACTCCGCACAGTGCAATGAGGATGCTCTCGCAATCCCTTAGGCACTCCCACAGGAGTCTTGATTTGCTACCCTTTAGCCTAATCATTTCCTTCTACGATAGTTTCCACCCGGGCGCCAATATGAGGCAGGGTAGCTTGCCCGGGTTCCCAGACATAAGTAAGTTGAGATGGCCAGATGGAAGCAAACTTCCATAGACTGAGAGTTCCACAAGTTTTAGACTCAACTCTTAACAGTTAATAGTTAAGTAGGTATCTTGTTATTAAACTTCAATAACTTTTGGTTTTGTAATCAGAAAATTTTATATTTGGTATTGAATTATAGGGGAATGCATGTTCTTTAAGACAACATAAATTAAAGTTTTTTTTAATTCAAAACTAATTTAGTTTAAAGGGGTCTCTTTCAGTTTTGAAGTAACTATGGATCATCTCATAGAAATGAAAACCTTGGCATTAGCTATGGTTGGAACGCTGACAGTTTCATTCACTTCCCGCAACTGATATTTCCAAAGGAATTGCAGGCATCGATACAGTTTGGAATAAGCAGTCTCACAGGTTCTCTTAGGGTGTATCACTGAGTGCAGCAAACTGCCTATGGGTCACTACCTCCTGATTTATCCTTAGGGTTTACTGTCAAAGTCTTTCCAATGTTAGGGTTTAGCCACAAGACAGCAGACGTTTTTTTATCTCTTAGAAAAAGTAATAATAAAATACTTACATAAAACTGTGAGTGTTGCTGTTTGTATGCCAGCATCTTTTGTTCGGCATGCATACATTCCATTGTCTTCTCTTTTGACATTTGTGATGACAAGGTCATATTTGTTAGCAATATAAACACGGCTTGATGCATCAAATCTTTCTGACTTCACAAACAAGATGGACATATTGCCAGGACCTAGAGCATAGAAAATATTTAGAGATGAGAATAATGTTTGATGACATCATCAGATGTGGCAAACAATATATCAAGAAGAAAATCAATGACTTCAAATCTTATTTAATTAGATTTAGAAAAATCTAGATCTATTTATTTTTTTTGTCATCAGTCTCCTCAAATTACCCCATTCGCCTTCACCAAAATGATTGAGGGCATGAGGGACTACTAGATCTATCATCTATGTGACTATACTAGACTATAGCTCTATATATAAGATCAAGAATAATCTTATCTTATATAATACAGACGTTACTTCAAAAAAGAAGATGATTACGTCCTAGGAGTCATGCATTCAGTCATGCATATTTACCAGTGACTTAAATTCTGCCAAGTCACTGGTTTTCCTGGCTAGCTCAAGCAAACCATTCCATTCTCTAATGGCACTAGTGCCACTAGGGAAGAAAGAGCATTTGTACAGATTTGTCCTAGCATATGGGACGAGATCTATCATCTATTTATTTAATTTACATAGTCACTCATAGTGTAACATACTAGATCTATACTCTTACTATAGGATAGGCCTATAAAAAAAAAACCAAAGTGATCGGATGGCTTGAAAAAAGTTAGATCTACACTCATCTAGTCCTATGACGCCTATGTAGATCATAGTAGATGAGTACTGAGTAAAACTGAGTAGGTGCTGGTCTAGTTAAAATAAAAACTTTATCGCACGTCGACTTCACTGTCTTCAGTTTCAGATAATATAGATCTAGATCTAAATTTCAGATCTAGTTTAGATCTAAGTTACTGGTTAAAATGCATAACCAGATCTAGATGTAGACTCTAGATCTATGTCAAGTATGTCTATGTATGCTAGATATAATAATAAATAAACATCTTGCTGGAATCTACTTTTTTTTTTTTAAAGAAAGATAACCATGATACTGACGGAACAATTGGACTTTTATTAAGAGCTATCTCCCTTGCACCACTCTTAGTTAGACGGGCAAGGTTAATCTTAAGATTCTTAGTCTAGGACGATTGAACCTATTGCTAAGGACTCTTGCACATTATCTCACACATTAAAAAAAATATTTTCAATATGCGTAAAAAATTACATGGACATGTGTATAGATTATATCTAATTTAGAAATAAATTAATGAAAACTACTTTAAGTGAGTAAAAAAAAAAAAAGGTCTAGTAGCACTGACATATGCCACTAAAAGATTAACACTGACCCATATTATTTAACTGAATTACCTGCACTATCTTTACTCCATATCAAATAAGGATCGTCAATATTTAAACGACAGACAAATGTAACATTCTCGCCTTCTCGAACGCTGGTACTTAGAGGTCGTCCAATCCATTCAACAGTTTGAGCAGTACATGCTGTGGACAGAGAAAGATACAGAACTATAATAATACACACACACACACAAATATTCATTACAATCTGCACCCATTAAACCACAGTTACATAAGATCTGGACGAAGTCGACGACTTCTTTTCACGAAGGCCAGAATAGAAAGATTTAAAAACACATTTATTCCTCACCAAGAAGTAGATCTACACAGAAGCCCGAGTCATAAAGTCAGTGGCGTAGCGTAGGGGGGGGAGGGGGGGGAGGTTTTCAAAATCCCCCCGGGCCCCCACTTAGGGGGGCCCCCAAACGGGTGTCCGAAATTTGTTTGTAAATACAAAAATTTATATATTTGATTGACAAATAGTGTCAAGTACCAGTAAGTTTTAAAAATTTTTTCCGAAAGAGAAAAGTTAAAGTTAGTTTTACATTTTAAAATGCAAATCTTTAATAGATTTGTTGCCGATTTATTTTACTTTCAAAAGAGATCAAACGTACTTGCAGCAAAAACTAAGAATATTACTCTCTTTGTTGCCACGAACAGTGCACGGGGCCCTGTGCGTGTGTCATGTGCGGGGCCCCGTAAGGATAAACTATATATACCGTACCACATCACGCTAACCGGCTTTCCGTCTCTAACGCTGTAACAATAACAAACAGTATGTCCGCCTTAACGCTGTGGGCCTTCCTTATTTTTGTTAAAAAACATAGAACATTGCGTAGCCATTGTTGCCTTACAATTGGCCGCGCTAAGTCCTAAACATACTGTATTGTAATTGTTCTGCATAAAGAAAATTCTTTCAACTTAAAAAAAGTTTAAAAATTACTCCTTTGACCATAGCCTATTGGGACAAAAAACACAATAAGCAACCAATCCAAATATTTTATTTCGTATATTAACATCTAGATCCAATCGGATTTTATTAGAAAAATGTGTGGTGATAAGTTTGTGACAATAAAATCTCCGATCGCGGGGCCCCCCTCAAGCCACCTACCCCACTTGCCACCCTCTAAAGCCGCTACTAGCCAGGACTAGGTCTGGCCTGCGGATACGTCTGTTAGGCAGAAATCCAAAAGCAATATTTCTTAACTGTGACAATCACTTTCTCAACCTGGCACCTTTTCATTCTGCTGAGATAGAAGATCAAACAATTGTCACCTTTTTTGGAACTGTACATGAATTGTTAAACTTTTTTTCCCAAATTAATCCCCAGATATCCTTCCTTTTGAAGTTATTATCACATCCTTCCTTTTAAAGTTCTTAAGACTGATATGTACTAGAAACTTTAATAATTCGACCACTTCTGGTTGTCTCGATTGGCACAAAAGGTTCTCTAGACGTTGGTCTATAACTCTCTGTTTCGTTTGTTCTAACAGTTTACTGTTTGTTGCCTTCGTCGGTATCATAGTACCCAGAGATATCTTCGTCGAAACTCTTGTTCAAAAAGCGATGATTTCATCTGTTTGTTTTCCCATCGTTTGTTTATGATGTAAGATCTGGGTGAGTAACGTTTTTTTATGACAACTGCTTTCTGCCATGTTTGTCCTCTCAATTTCTCTCCGACAGGGTAATCTTTGAGCTTTTGCATCGTATTTCACTTTGCTTTTCATCTGTCGTTCGTTGAGTGATGTCTCTGCATTTTCGATTACCGATGGTTTCAATAGTTTGGCATTAGTTGGAATGATGTCCCTGAGTCTTCTACTCATCAGTAGTTGTGATTCTAATCGGAGTATTTCTATACTTGAGCAAAGCAATATATAGATCCTTGCTATTTGTGTGTATAATATATCCTTTTGGTTTCGCAAACAAAATAAGCAATAAATTTATTGAAACCCATTCAAGCTTTCTGCAAAATAAAGAAAAACGATGAAGCTGATCACCCAATCCAACGAAGAAGCAAAAGAAGGTAGTGAATGCTATGGATTCCCTGTAATCAAATGTGGGAAGTGTGGTCGAGAGGCTAAGTGCGGCTTGAGCTTGGCTTGGCTACCTAGAAGGGGGCACGAGGTTCTGACACCCGACTCGGGCAGAGTTGTGTTTACTGTGCGCCAAAAAGCAGCACGGGAAACCAACTCCTATATATACCCCTTCTCCCCCACTGGTCCACAAATGAGATTGGACTAAAGCGCTCTGAGCATGCTATAAGCATGAAAGTAGCGCTATATTAAAGCTATATTAATAATCAAACCAACCAGAAGAAAGAAAAGACTTTAATGGAAGTTGAGTTCTAATGTAGGACTGTCAATAGAACCTCAATTCAAAAGTTTTGCGACAGAAGTGCTGGACAGATTTCATATGGGGATGAAGGAAAGATTACAAAGGCTGGAAAACAATGGATACCTTTGGGTTTCTTCTTGAACCAAGACACCTGTTGGATGATGACACGCTTATGACAAACTGTGTTACTTTTTCCTGTTTGTATTTTGAAATAAATGGCAAATCGCTTGTTTGATGATGTCATTGATGTACGAGCAGTTTTCATCAACAAACCAGTAATACGATCAACAATAGACATATTGCGGAAACGGCTTCATATGGTAATAACGTGTGCTCAAACCTTGCAGCCTCCTCCGAATACCGCTAACTCAGGCCACTTCCATTTTGTCATTCTCAAAGTTCAAGTTTAACAAAAACTATCCCAGGAGCACAATGACGCAAGAAAGGCTTATCATGGCTTTAATGTCAGTGAAGTCATAAATACTATAAAGTATAGATGTAGATGATGTTATAGATGTCTTTGCTGCATAGAATGCACGAAGTGAAGCGATATATATGAATTGAGATTTGTCACTAGTGCATTATTTAGCTAATAAACAACGGCATTAATTATTAAAAGAATCTTAATAATTTTTTTGTTAAGTTTTCTGATATACTGAACCAATTAGATCTTGGGCTTATATATTTTTTGCATACATTATGTCATTATATCATATGTCGAATGTGAAAATGCAAGGGGCCCCCAAAGAGGTCGGTCCCCCGGGCCCCCGAACCCCTAGCTACGCCCCTGCATAAAGTGTAAGTTATGTGTATATGTGGGTATGTTTCGTCTACAAGTGTTGTTCGTGTTTGCAACTATGGTGTTATTGTTATAGTAGTAATGCTAATCGCTAAAAAATGGTTTTGGATTAAAAAATGCCGTTTTTTATTTTAGAAGACCTGTCAAAGAAAGAATACGGATCCTGTTTTTTTTT
>JADKLZ010071522.1:6628114-6639090 GCA_021533235.1 Biomphalaria straminea | reverse complement strand
AAAAACCTAATTAGTATGCAATATAAATGAAACCTACTTTAAGACAAATAATAATCTAATATACTGCCCATGTTTTCACATTTTTTTTGTTCCAACATACGAGTAACATACCAGTATTTACTCGTAAAGTAATCAACTCATAAAACAAGTGTGGCAGTTGCCTTGAACATCGGCTTTACAAGGCTAACGTTGAGAGATCAAAGCACGGAAGATGTATATTAGTCTTGTGTGGCCTGTCTGTCCGTCTGTCTGTCTGTCTGTCCGTCCGTTGAGAGATCAAAGCGGATCTCACAGGGATCCGACTCCGACGGGGGCCGCCTCTGAGTTTGTGTATCACACAAACTCTCTTTGTAATCTTGTTATACTGATGTTTTCTGTATTGATGTTTTCGAATAGTATGCTCTCTAGACATTAATCTTTATGATCCCGGGTTCAAACCCTGCTCGCCGCCATCGTCAGTCGTCTTGCGTGAGATTTACGTTATTAAGTAACCATGCGTAACAAGTACATGTTACTTTAGTGTCAAGAACGTTATCTACGCGTTATGTATGTGCAGTGCGTAATGTCTCAGTCTTAGGAATAATTAAACTACCAAAACTACGCATTAAGTCTCAAACTTACCCTTATTGAGTAACCTATAACAAGGAATAAATGTGAAGAAATTTACAATCCAATGTATCCAAAATAGCGAATTTAAACTATAGTATCCATACTATGTAATCCACTGGAGTCCCTGAAACTATCCTTGTTTCACTTTTTAATCCACTGATGACACTGACAGTATCACTGTTGTTTTCTGAAGAAAAAAATTGATGACAATAAAGTTGAGTAGTGATATAGATCTATTAAACATTATAACCAATAAATAAAAAAAGAAATGTTTAACAGCATTTTAAGTTTTGAATGACTTGCGAAGTCGGAACCTCTGGGAAGTTCACACCACTAGCCAGTGTTCATACCATCTGTAATGATGGGTCTTGGTTCAAATCTGTTAGTTCTAACTTGTAGTTTACCTGTTACCTGTCCCTTAGTCTGGTGGACCGTTGGGGCACCAAGCAAGACTTAAAGACCATCTTTCTCCATCCCTTTCTATCCTTTGCCCTGATAAGAACTTCTTTCAATGGTGGGCCTGTCCATTCTTTGATGTTGTCTTCCTACCGCTTTCTCTGTCTGCCTCTTCTTATTTTTCCTGGTACTGTTCCCTGGAGGAAGGTCTTTGCGAGTCCCGAAAATCTTGACAACAGAGCAAATCCTAAACCTCAGAATACACTGTAAAATATCTCCAACACCAAGAGAATCTTTTCCATGTCTTTATTGATTTCAAGAAAGCTTTCGATCGAGTATGGCACGGGGCACTCTGGGCGACAATGGAAAATATAACATAAATGCAAACATAACCAAAGTTATCCAGAACCTATAAAAGGATGCCACCAGTGCGGTGTACTTCAATAACAATATTGGAGAATGGTTCAAAACCACAGTTGGAGTAAGACAGGGCTGCCTCCTTTCACCAACACTCTTTAATATCTTCCTTGAAAGAATAATGGAAGATGCTCTCGAAGGATTTGAAGGCACTGTAAGCATTGGAGGAAGAAAAGTTACAAACTTGCGCTTCGCAGATGACATTGATGGCCTAGCAGGGTTAGAAGACGAACTAGCCGACCTAGTGATGCGCATTGACAAGACGTCAGCAGCTTATGGCATGCAAATAAATGCAGAAAAAAAAACAAAATCTTGAGTTACGTCAGTTTAAAATTCACCCCACTTTGACCATGGCACGTCGTGTAAGCAAATGTAAAGGACCAACTCCATGTGACAATATGTTCTAAAAAAAAAAATCAAGACATAGTAACCATAAAAATAAATGGCAGAGACACACCCCTCCCTCTAGTAACCTATAAAAATAAATGGCAGAGACACACCCCTCCCTCTAGTAACCTATAAAAATAAATGGCAGAGACACACCCCTCCCTCTTTACAGAATCTCCCATGAGATCTACATTTGGCTTTGGTGGAACTTTTTTTTTCTTCTGTTACCCCAGATACCGTAATTTTATAAGAATTCTCAACGTTCTTCCATAAAGAGTGTCGTCTGCACTGGTTTTGGGTGAGTTCAGTTTCGCGTCTGACACTTCAAAAAACGTAAAGTATAAAATCTTAAGACACGTCGGTCTAAGTATCAGCTCAAAAGTTCTATAGCCGCACAGCGCACAACTTATTCTCGACGTCCCCATAGAAACACACACACGCACGCACACACACCATAACACGAAGTAAAGAAAATAAAGAAATATCAAAGCTGTAATCATTTACCAATTTTTGTTTTGTTTCTAAGCGTTAGTGCTACAGAGGTAGACAAAGTTACCAATAATAACAATATAGAAATAGATATACTAACGATACAGATCACAACTCATAGTTTCCACTCAACATAGTCACCACACAACAAAGTCACCACACAACATATGGTATACAATAATAATAATATTAATTTACACCTAGAATTAGCATTGCGCGGGGCCTATGAAAGCGCGGGGCCCACTGGGGCCGCATAGGTCGCAGTGGCTTAAGACCGGCCCTGCACCCAATTAACCCCAACGCTATTTTATTTAAAAGAAAAACAACGCAAGCGCTCAGAAAATTATTCCAAAGTAAATAAAGAGTGAAGTCAATGTATTTAAAACGAAAAATAATTTACCATTAGTAGAAAACACGCGCAACTCTAAACCTATCAAATATTTTGTTTTATCTATGTTGTTAAATCATCTCTGGATTCGCACATCATGTTTACTGAGATGGGTATCATTTCTACTCTTAAACCTGAGATGGACATTATGTCTACTGTTAAGCCTGAGGTGGGCATCATCTCTACTGTTTACCTGATATGGACATCATTTTCTACGGTTAAACCTGAAATGGAAATAATGTCTACTGCTAAACCTGAGATGGACATCGTGTCTACTGTTAAACCTGAGGCGCACATCGTGTCTACTGTTAAACCTGAGGCGGACATCGTTCTACTGTTTAACCTGAGATGGGAATTATGTCTACTATTTAGCCTGAGACGGACATAACGTATACTGTTAAACCTGAGACGGACATAACGTATACTGTTAAACCTGAGATGGACATTATGTTTACTGTTCAATGTGACCGCAATGAAAGATTGTTGTTGTCAGTTTTGTTTCACGAATGAATGCAGGCAGAAATCTGTTTATTTGAAACACCCAATTATAACGTCCTAACCCGACATTTTGTTTTGACTTGACGTGAAGGAATTTGTCTTTTCCTTTTTCTGTTTCACAAACATCCACTGATGAAGTCTACAAAGGGGAGATAGTACACATGCAGTAGTCTGACATGATAAACAACCCTGGTTTATCTCCCCGCGACCATAACCGCCTTTCACTCGACTCCCCCTGTTGCCCCCCCCCCCCGGTTTTTTTAAAATTCTCCTTGACCATTTCAGAAAAAAAAAGGTTGTAGGGGAGGGACTTGCTAGGTAGACCATTATCTTGACCGCGCTGTCCGCAAATCTGGAGATGGACCAGAAGGCGTGAAAGCTCAGGCAGGCGATTTGTTAAGTTTAATGGCTGTTCAAAGTGGCAGCATTAGACAGGGCCTCTTCTTAACTCGTTCAGTGATAGAGGAAAAACGAAAGAGGGTAGAATGTAGAAAAAGCTGAACAAAAAAAGCAGAATAATTAGCTCTGTTGTAGTTTATAGAGATCTAACAGTCAGTCAAGAAGTTCGTCTTATGGCCAAACAATATCACTTTGTGTACACAGTATTTGTAATGGCAGCCAATATAAATTCTATACATTGGTCTATTAGAGCTAGGTAGACTAAGAGGCGACTGAAGATCTCGAAATTAAAAATCCCAATCTCCACCAGGATTCGAACCCCGGACGCCGCTCACCACTCAGCCTGAGTCCACTCAACTCTAATGGGTACCTGACATTAGTTGGCGAAAAATAAAGGCGGGCGTTGTGTTGGCCACATAACACCCTCGTTAACCGTAGTAGGCCACATAAACAGATGACCTTTACATCATCTGCTCTATAGACCACAAGGTCTAAAAGGGAAACTTTACTTACTTTTATTGACATTGATCTATTGAATTCTATTGTATGGATTTAGACAATTTTAAATAACTGCTTTATCTGATTTACTTTCATTAGATGTGAAAAAATATGTAGGTCATAATTGGGTCTACGACGTCACGTGACATACTGCTTTCATTCTAAATCTTTCACTCGATAGCAATGCTTTAGTATCTCATATATCCATCTGTGTTTCATTTGTGAATCTATCCAATAATTCAGTCTTGCATAATGTATATCATGAGGTCTACCTCTCCGTTTTAAAAATAAATTTAAAATCTTTCAGCGCCGTATTCTAAATAATTGTAAATAATGTCAATCCTAATAATGATAAGCATCGTTTTTCAATTTCTTTCTTTAAAATACAAATCTATTTTATCTCCTTTTTATCTTATCTTATATTTTACCTACTCCTTTCATGTATCAATGACTTGCACTTTGCTAAGTCATTGTTTTTCCGGGCTGACTCAAGCAACTTATTGCATTCTTTAATGACACTAGGAAAGGGGCACTTGTATGAATTTGTTCTAACGTATGGAATAAGAAATGTTCAATGTGTATTTCTGAGTATTTTATTAGGTTTTGTTTTTCTATTGGTAAGTTATGGTTTAATGTTTTATGTATTCTAGCTGCTTTACTTTTTATTTTTCCGACTTGAAGTGTCTCTAAGTTTAGTGATTTTACTAATGGTGCTACTCTAATCAAATTGAAATATTCATTTATTTTAAATCTCACTGTTCTATTTTGTATTTATTCTAGTTTCTTAATGTTTTCTTGAGTTGAGGGGTCCCAAACAGAGGGTGCATATTCTAGGTTTTTAAGTTGGTTTTATCTAGGACTTGTTTCTTTCAACTATGACACAGTCCATTATCACTGAACTACATACTAAGTAAAGTAATGTTCCCCTTTTAGACATCGTGATCTATAGGGCAAATGATGTAAAGGTAAAGGTTATATGTATTTGTGTCCCATGGTTAACAAGGGAGTATGTGGCCAGCACAACGATCAACCGAATTTACTCTTCCCTAACTAATATCAGGTAACCACTAGAGCTTGGTAGACTCAGAGGCGGGTAAAGATCCCGAAATTCAAAATCACAATCTTCAGCGAGATTTGAACCTAGGACACCGGTTCGAAAGCCAAGCGCCAAACCACTCAGCCAACTGCCACCACATACAACACATAACCATTTTAATGACATACACAAAACTATACATATACTTGTAGTACACACACAAACAACACACTACACAATCTATTCACGTATACACATTTTCTTTTAAAACAGCTGTAGACCAAATATCCTAAATATTTACACTTTTGTAGACAATCTATTTTTAGGTTCTCCCCATGGATCAGCGTGTGCATTGACTGAGTCTAAACGCTAATTATCTGTAAGACACAGCGGGCTATTTCTTTAACGCCTGGACAGGAAATGAATTTTAAGCTCCCCCTGGGGGTGTGTGAAACACTACGCTAATTAGATCTAAATCTAAGCCTCGCAATCACACGTTAATTCACGTTATCATACCTGTTTGATTTCCAACAAATTTCAGATAAGTGTGAGAAATGGAGGGGGGAGGGTATATGCCACAAATAATACAAAAGGAAGATCTATGGACACTAGCTGAAAGAGTACTATAGATTAGTGTTTCCCTAACGTCTTCCTTAACGGAATACTTCAGACGTTGAGCGAAACACATTGCTTATTTTTTTTAGAGAGATTAATTCGCGTGATGACATATTAATTAATTATGCCAGAAGTTCGTGGAGTCAGGCCTGGACACTGGGGTTCTGGGGAACACAGTCACAACACTAATATAGACAGATCTAGATCTGCGACCAGATAGATTTAGGACTTAGGTTCATTAGCTAAAGAGAGAGAGAGAGAGAGAGAGAGAGAGAGAGAGTGAGAGAGAGAGAGAGAGGGAGGGGGAATATCAAGGTCTTTTAGCTAAACTGTGAAATTTTAAGTAGATCTAGTCCTCTTCAAGTACGAAGGGAAAATTAAATAGATCTAGGTCCTCATCTAGACTATCAGCAACAATAAAAATAGATGTATGCCCTCCTTTAGCTAGAAATAAAGGACAAAAATAGACAATCTAAGTCCTCCTTTAGCTAAACTGGGAGTATAAGAATAGAATAAGCTAGCTAGTCTGAATTGGGAATAGTATTTTTTTTTTGTTGTCTAACTGAATAGAACATTCAGAACAATTTTCGGTTGTAATATCTAGAAATGTTTCTAGTCATATTTTATGTATATATAGTTTAGATAATAAAAGTAAAAATAAAAGTTTTTTTTTTTTGGGGGGGGGGGCGCCCCGGCATTTTGTCTTACTTTCAGCATTTCTAGATTTATTACGATTTTTTAAATTAACTTTTTTGAACAACATAAACCTAGGTCTTAGGAATAAACTTTACGAAGATATAGTCAGCTATATTGTATAGGGCATGTTTGTTTATCATTGATAAAGTATTACTAATATAGCGTAGTTTGATCTTCAAAATAACAACCAATCTAATTTGTCAGACTTGCTCTAGTCGATATTCTGAGAAACAATCAAAGAAGAAATATCTATCTCTGATATTGAACACAATCTTTTATAAGGAACATAATCTTATAGGAAACCTAGATCTCTTATGAGGAACATATAGGTACAACTGGGCCTATATAAATAGCCTATAAATAGCCAATATAAATAGGAAACAACTATCTCTCATTAGAAATATTGATCCTTTATAAGGAACAACAACTTATTAATCAATAGATGGGAACATCTTTCATTACAAAACACACGTCATAATAATTTTTTTTTTTTTTTTGATTATTTTAAAATATATAGGCCTACATGTAAATATCAAGATTAAGATTTTAGATATATCACCCTTGGCAGAATTGAAGTCATTGGTTAACATGTATGACTAGATGCATGACGCATAGGACGTAATCATCTTCTTTTTTAAAGTAACGTCTGTATTATACAAGATAATATAATATACGTTTCTGGATATCTTATTCTTACTAATTACGCAAGATTCCTATACTATTTTTATATAATTACATTGATATTAATCTAACAATCGTAAACAAACAACATTTAGCCACGTGATTCTATATTTCTCCTATACAAAGTATGTAATCCATAAAGGCTATCAATATCATGGGATACGTATTTTTCATTGTTTTATCAATATTATGACGTCACTCAATGTGTTTATTTTACGATTGGTGAATGAGCCCCATTTATAAGTTAAATTTACTATGAAAATGATAAAGGTAAAGAATCTAGTCTTGATCAATTTTTTAAAATTATTTGTGCGTTTTGTGTTTCATCTGATTTTTTCCTAGGGTTAGGATAAGATAAGACATTTGATAAAGAATATAAAATAGATGTAGGATGTAGATCTGTTAAAATCTGTTCTTTAAAGTAACGTCTGTAAAGTGTGCTCTTACTTTATAAGGTGGATAAGAGATAAGAGGCCTATGTAGAATAATAGATTGATAAAATAAGAAGAGCTATTATTATAATAGACAGAAGTTAATAGATTAGATTAATATTAAAATACGGACTATGGTTATTTCATAGACATAAATAAATATATAGACTCGGAAAAGGAAGTAACTTTATGTGACTTGAAAACATGTATATCTATTGAATTCGGATTTCCGAATTATGAAAAATTGAAAAAATTGCATGATCTTCAGTCTTAGAAATTAAACAAAATTTATAGACATAAAATAAAGTAGGCCTACACACAATTTATAATTCACAAATTTTTGTTTCATAAAACTCTCTTATTGTCCAGACTATATTTATCTATGGGTTATTTATAATCTAGGGGGAATCTAGTTCGTATTTTGATACATATATACTTTTTTGTTATAACATATAGATTCTAGAATATTCTAGATAGACTGAACTAGATCTATTGATCTTTCTTACGGTTATAAAGTTATATCTAGCTAGATCAGTAGATCTGCATTTAGACTTCAATTTTAGACCTGAAATTAATTATTAATCATACTGGATGTTAATTTCATAAATAAATTGAAAACGAACCTTCATTTGATATATTTTTCCTCGTTGTAGCTGCTACGTTAGAAGGCGTAGCCTATATATCCATACAAGAATCACACCGACACAAACACACACATATATTCCATGGCATGAAATGTGTAAACTTCAAGAGTCCAGGAGCAGACTTGAGTTATTTCAATGCCTTCACATCCCTCCTGGAAAACCTCGCATCTTTTTCCCCCCCGCCACTTCTTGCAACAGCGCAGGATGGGAGCAGGTTGAAGCCGTTGAAGCGGGCGGTGTGTGTCTGGCGTGCTGTGGGTAGCAAGGCGGGCCCCGAACTCCGGGCTGGTTGGCCAAATTTTACAAACAGCGGTACGCTAGAAAAATAATCGACATTTCTCTGAGACCTCAGCTGGAAGATTTGCTTTGAGACGGGCAGAAGTGGGGTGGGAAGGTAATGGTTTATAGAAAAACTTAGTGGAATGAAAATAAACAAGACATTTTATAGCTCTATGAGTAGTGACATAGAATGTTGATATTTAGGCAGCAAATAGGACTAAATGTTGATGTTTATGCAGGAAATAAAACTAAATGTTGATGTTTATGCAGGAAATAAGACTAAATGTTGATATTTGTGTAGTAGTTAGGATTAAATGTTGATATTTATTGAGTAATTAGGATTAAATGTTGATATTTATATACAAAAAAAGGTCAAAATGTTGACATTCTTATAGTAAATACTAGCTAAATTTTACCCGGCTTTGCTCGGGTTTTTCTTTCTACAATTAGCATAAATGAAGCCCCTTTGAATAATCCATTTTTTTCGCCCCAGGTGTAATTTTTCCAATACATCTTTTTTTTGGTGGCATAATGAATCTAAAAAAAAATAAAAGTAAAAAGTTGAATAGGTGACGTTTTATTGCATAACCTGTTAACACAAATAGTTTTCTCAATACCCATTTTATTTTTTACCAGTCCAAAAGGTAGGCTACAACGTTTGGAGAAACCACATATGTTTCAAATAATAATAATAAAGATAAGATAAGATAATTTTTATTGATCCAATTTAATGGAAATTCATTTTGATTACAATTGACAACCTCAGCGTAACTACTGTACAAAAAACAATATTGATAAAAAATTCGAACAACATTAACATACGAAACACATACACATTCACAACCAGCGCTTTATGAATTTGACTTCTATGTACTTCTCGATGTCAACAGCTGATCTCATTATAAAAAGCAATGATAAACCTTTTTTTTTCAGACGGAAATATACGCAATTTAGCAATAATAGCATAATACATTCACATGATGGCCCGTGTCTTTCCATAGCCGAGTAGGCCTAATTTTGTAGATTAATAGCTTATGGTAGATTCTTACTATCCCAGTGAGAAAATTGTCACATGCAGACGATGTTTAGTAAAAGTTTATATTCATTGCTAATTTCCCAAAGATATCTGCACATTTTTCCCTTTTTCCTATACAAAAATGTATAATAGTTGAACGTTATATTTCTTTCGAGAGAGACAGATCCATGTAATAGCTTGTGATCAAATTAGTCAATCACAATGACTAAAACACTTTTGAGTTTGTGTTGACGTAGATCAACACGCTAACGTAAAGCCATTAACTTTGATAAAAAGTAGATATCTCACCCTCTCTATAGATTTACATATGTTTCTTTTATTCAACTATTTAAGCTATATGAAGTAGGCCTAATAAGTGGCCTTATTGTTCCTACCAATAGTAGTTTAAATGTTTTACTGAAGAATATTGTAGATCTACAATCAGTAAAGATATTGAGCTCGCTGTCTTATTTACGTTTTATAAATTATTGAATACACTCACGTCTGAAACTGAAAAGTTATCTTTAGAAATATAAGAGTTCAAGCCTCCAAATGAGAAAAAAGTAGTTTATTATATCTAGGTCATCAATGAAATGAAAGCTTTTAGATCTAATTTTAAAATAGTTATTGTTAATTAAAAGTATAGTCATGTATATAAGAGAGTAGTCTATATTGAATTCTCATTAATTTAAATTAAAAAATAACGCAAAATAGAGCTTAATTATTCAATTTATTGTTCAAAGGTCAACATCTGTTTTTATTTTTGTGTAGCTACGTAAGTTCATGACCCCTTGACGCGTCTCCTTGGTGACCTCAATACGCAATGATACAACAACAATACAATAGATCTAGCCTATATTTTAAAAGCAAATCATACGCGTGAATGTAATTGTTTATGTAATATTGTTAGTTTAATTTTGTATAGCTCTTGAATCCTAACAATTTGAATGCCACAGCAATCTAGTCAATAAATAAAAACTTGTGTGACACATTAGCATGTAAGATTTGACCTAGATCTAGATACAATAACGGTGTTATCAGGTCTAAATGCGCATAAGTAAGTAAATCTGAAAGAAAAAAAAAAGTAAATTAAAAATAAAGATTTAAAATTAAACCAAATCGGTAGTTGTAGGTTTAAATGTTATGAAAAAATACAATAAAAAGTAAATTGTATTATGTATATAGTTTATTACTTAAATAATATGCATTTATAATGCGCGATATTATAATTATGACCTATGACGTTCATTTCATTTGTACCACTGCGCGACACATGTAGATTTAGACATGGCTTGTGACCTAGTTTTTGTTAGATACAATAGTCTAATAGAGTTGGTCAACTTTATTTTTTTTTAGGGTCTTAAGTTTGTTTTAGGACTACAATACATACACTACGGCCTAAGTTGGTACCCAAGGAACATTTCTGCCAAGTTTAATGAAAATTGGTCACGCGGTTTTGATTTCCATTCGATACATACATACATACATACATACATAC
>JADKLZ010071522.1:6617816-6628014 GCA_021533235.1 Biomphalaria straminea | reverse complement strand
TACATACATACATACATACGCTAAACATTCTACTTTATATATTAAGATATAGGAATGTTAGGAATAAATGTTAACATTTATATATCGAATAGGACTAAATGTGAATATTTTTACCGGGAATAGGATTCATGGTGATTTTTATATGCATATAGGATGACATATTTATATGACTATATGAAGATATTTATATGGATGTATGATGATGTTTATAATTGTTTGAAAGTTTTAATAATGAATATAATATAATAATAAATAAAAATGACTTGACTTAATCCAGTGTACTTCCAGGGGAGCATAGGGCCGCAACCACACCTCTCCACCGAACTCGGTTCTGAGCTGCTTTCTTCATCTGCTCCCATGTCATTCCAGTACCCTCAGCTTCACTGATGACTGACCTCTTCCAGGTTTGCTTGGGTCTACCCATTTTCCTCTTTCCTTGTGTGTTCCAGTCAAGAGCCTTCCTTGCAGCATTGGTAGCTGGTTTTTATTTAAAAACATTCTATATTTTAGAACAAAGAGCTCTTTTACATTTAATCTCACTTTTCCATAAAAAAAATATTTATAAGCATATTGTAGTTTTAAAAAGTGTATATATTTTTGAGTTTGTTGAGGATAAGTCCCTTGGTAGACTCCGTGTCCTAAGTCGAGAGCTGTATTTACTTATTCCGAGCATGCAACAAGCCTTAATCACATTTTTGTCAGCATTAAAATGAAAAAAAAAGTCTATGGAAAAAAAACACAACAAAACCACACAATTTAGATATATTTGTAGCTGTAGCGATCGGGCACCATGATGACCTGCTAGCTACTGTGAAAAAACGAAAGCTTAAAATGTATGGCTATATGACAAGATCTTCTGGACTCTCAAAGACCTTCTTCCAGGGAACAGTACCAGGAAAAAGAATAAGAGGCAGACAGAGAAAGCGGCGGGAAGACAACATAAAAGAAAGAGGTTTTAAACAGGGCAAAGGATAGAGAGGAATGGAGAAAGACGGTCTACAAGTCTTGCTTGGTGCCCCAACAGTCCACCAGACTAAGGGATGGGTGACAGGTAACAGGTAACTTTTCTGGAGGCCCCGGGTCTGTAGTCCCGCTTGTCATCCCTTAAATCCGGCCCTGAAATGTACATTATAATCATGTATTGCTATAGCGAACTCTTAGTTAACGATGGCCATTGCAATGTCTATTACCTCAAAACAGTAAACATTGATACTGACCACTAGGAAGACATAGCCTTGGACTTAGACGCGCCGCATGGAGAGAGAGAAGGGGACAGCGTTAAAACCAGTGCCATACTAAAAATGGCCAGCTCCTCTACCACCAAAGCGAAAGCCACCTTAACCGCTGGATGATGAGGCGGTGGTCTGTTCCACACTCTGCACCACAGCAAGATTTGGTGACACGTATGTCCTGACGGTCAGATTGTCTGGTGATGACGTAATCTATGAGGTGCCAGTGTCTTGAGCGGGGATGCATCCAGGAGGTTCGCTTTCTCATTGGAAGACTGAATATTGTGTTTGATATGAGCAGCTTGTGTTCAGCACAGGTCTGGAGTAGTAATAATCCGTTGCTGTTGCATTGACCTATCCCAAATTTGCCTAAGACTCCTTTCCAGATGTGATGGTCAGAGCCGACTCTTGCATTGAAGTCACCGAGAATGAGTAGCTTTTCTGTTTTTGGAATATCACGTATGGTGGAGTTTAGTTCTTCGTAGAACTTTGCTATGACGTCCTCTGGGTTGGTCATGGTGGGTGCGTAACAGCTAACAATGGAAATGTGTTTCTTCCCGTTTAGTAAAGGCAGCTTTAAGATCATTAGTCTGTCACTAATTCCTTTGGGAGGCCCGACTAGTTTAGGTAATAATGATGTCTTTATGGCAAAGCCGACTCCAGATTCACGTCGTACTTCAGTGCTTCTACCGCTCCAGAAAAAAGTATATCCAGAACCTCTTTCACATAGTTCACCTTCATCTGCAAGTCGAGTCTCGCTTAGTGCTGCTATGTCGATATTATATCGGTGGAGCTCCGTGGCTACTAGTGCAGTTCGTCTTTGTGGCTTGTCAGAAGTGTCATTGTCAAGAAGTGTGCGCACATTCCATGCGCCTATGTTAAGAGGAACTATCCTCGTCTTTTTCTTTTGATTTCGACCGCTTGAGTAGGGTTCCCGCCAACTGCGGTAGGCTGGCTAGGGTGGTTTAGAGCAGGCAATTTTTGGGGCACCTTTTCTAGCCCTGTCCTCATGCTATGGAGGTGAGCAGTGCACTCCTAAATAGGGCTGCTCAGCCGCTCAGGGGGCTGCCGGACTCCACTGCTGCTCTGTGTCAGTGGTGAACGACCATATGGCCTGAGCCGCCTGTGTGCAGGGTTGCAGCTACGGCTTCCAGTGTGCCCACACCTACCGCTTCACTGCTTGCCTGTCGCCACAGGGCTTTGGTTTGGTTTGTTTGGGGGGGGGGGGATGACAAGTGACGCGCTGGAATTTGGATTATAGTGAGGAGGATTCGCGCAACACGTCGACCTCACTCTCTCGCCCTATAGCCCATCCTTTTCCGGAAGCAAGATTTGGTCAAGACGTCCGGGGACAAGTTTGGGTGCAGTGGATGACCAGAGACTTCCTGCGTGTCTTGTCCTGCTCTTAAGTGCTCCACAGCACTGTGCTGGTATATGCCTTTCTGTCCGATTTGCCGAGTTTTTCACGTTTCGCACAGGCCGCCAAGTCCAGACTTCACATGCTAGGTTTGACAAAAACCTCAGTGTACTGAGTGCTATGGGCACGTCAGATACCCTCTGCCTGGTTTAGCCGGCCAGTCAAAGCCGTTTCCGGGGTGTGGCCGCTGCGCATGCTACAGCTTCTGGGAGCCACAGGAGAGAGTTGGGTACCGAGTGGGGACCAAGAGTGGGCCAAGCCACCCTCGAAAAGAGGGTATGACTGCCTGTCCACTAGAGGTGCTACCCCTCCTAGATACCCCCTAACCGCTGGATAGTCTAAGAGCTGAGCCGAAGGCTCTTCGAGCTCTAAGTTTGAAAAAAAACCTGTCTGACCTCACTGCCCGAAAATCAAACAGTAAAAAAAAACAAACCTGCGGACCAACAGGCCTGTCTGGGAGCGACCCGAGTCAATGCTTATAGAGCATTGCTGTTTCCAATACCACTCGGTGGCACCGGGGGCCTCCACCATTTACCTTCGTTGTACCAAGCTAACTGTGCGGAATCCGCCATTGATGAGACGGTCCCTTGAGGAACAGCGCATGGATTTGTGACTGGTTTGTGGGAGCTTTCTTACAAATCCGCACCGTGAAGGGGCAGACTCTCGTCCACCCATGGGCACTCCCACGGGAATCATATTTGTTACCCTTTCGCCTAGCCACTTCCTCTAGTGAGCCGTTTCCACGGGAGCGCCACGTTGAGGCAGGATAACGTGCTCCCGCCACCTTAACCTGCAATTTATGTGGACGGAGTGTCTCTCCAAAATAGGGCTCCACAGACACATGAAAAGTGTTCGAGATGAACCATGATCGTAACAGCAGAAAGATGCCAACTTTGCTATAGTGAGTGTTTAGAGTCGTAATTAACAATGTCCATTACAAATATACAGTAAAAATGGACGAATAATAACAGTATATAACAAACGGACATACAAAAAATATAACAAATATATAAAACAATTACATAACTAATACAAATACAAAAAAAGAAAATTAAAAATTTACATTGAATTTTCAAGAAATCTTAAAATTTTGGTTGGTTAAAAAAATTGGAGCGCTAATAAATTGAGTGAAATTACAGTTACATTATTAATTTCAATTATATGCAATAAATTTAAAAAAAAAGGGGGGGCATAAGGAGTTGTCTTTTCTTGTTTCCAAATTTAACTAGGCGCTAGGGACGCGGATCTTTGCTCATTTTCTCCCAAGCCTTCAGGCCAGCTGAACCCACGTGATTTGAAAAGGAGGGGGAAAACTGAGGGAGGAAGCTCATCACTGGACAAAATCCTACCTAAATACCCCCCTCCACTCTCCAGCATTCGTCTCCCCCCCCTTTTTTTTTTTTCTGTCCCTCCCTCTCACAGAACTTGTTCCCTGTTTGTAATGTCCTCAATATAAGCCTTTTAATTTCTGTCACATTTGGAGGTTCCAATCGAACGTGGCGGTCTTTGTCTGAACTGATACAGTTGAACTTTGTAAGGGGGGGGGGGGAGGGAGAGAACTGAACATGGCCATGTTGGGAAGAATAAGGCATAGAGTTGTGAGCTTTCATCCTATATGTCAGATTTTCTATCTCTCTCTCTCTCTCTCTCTCTCTTTCCGAGTTAACTCACCAAGCAGGGCCGGCTCTAAGAATTGCGGGGCTCTATGCGATACGGATTGCGCGGATAGGGATAAGCATAATGTCAAAATTAAGATTTTCTATTAGAAAATACATTCGTCTTTGCACTAAATGTTTATTAAATTGAAAGCTGACAAAGCCGTTTTTTTTTAATCGCCCATACAATTGGCACCCCCAAATGACAATTTTGTCTATTTTTCAGGAGCTTTTGATAATATTAAGGTGATTTCCAGGGCTTTTTCATATATTTTGTAATTTCGGGAGATTTCCAGCATGACATGGAAAATCGGGAGGCCGCAGAAACCCTTTTATTTTGTATCAGTTATAATGATTTAATACAATAAATTACTCCTAGAATTAGCGCTGGACTTATGAAAGTGCGGGGCCCACTGCGGCCCCATAGGTTGTGGTGGCCTAAGGCCGTCTCTGAGAGTAACAAGTGATGCAGAGTAGCTTTCCTCAATATTTCAGTATCTAGGTAGCCCTACTAATATATCTTATCATAGTAAACATAGTGCACTAGTCTATGAACTTTCCATTATCGACATTACGCTACATTATATATATGCATAGGAGATTGTGTATCTTGTTAGATTAAATGGGAGGAAGAAATGTAACCCATTTATACGTTAGCTCAGAATAATATTTCCTTACATTTGTATATTGATAAATATTTTTAAAAGTATTTTACTTCCAAAGAAAAAACAGGACACCAAAAAAAAAAAAGATATAAAAGTTTAATTACTAAAGTTGAATGAAACAATGCCTAACATAAAGTACATAATTCATTAAAACGCCCAAAATTAATATATCAAAAAAAAAATATCATTGCTATACTGAGAGTGGCAGGCGCCCTGGGCAGCAATGTCCGTCTACGCCCCCCTGCTCCACATCCCGATAGTGCACCTCAGTATTTCTGAAGTCAGCTTAGGGACAGTCACATTTTCTTACAGAAGTAACCTACTGTCACAGGCAAAATAGTTGACTTATAGTACCTTATTGACTTTTGTAAATACAGAGTGTGAACGTGTTAATACTGAACATGAGTTAGGTCATATGAGAGATCGAGAGCTTTAATTTGTTGCAGAAGTTAGTTGAGTTTAGTTAGTCAGTCAAACACAGTATATGGTAACAAGACAGTATGTGGTAACAAGACAGTATGTGGTAGCAAGACATTATGTGGTAACAAGACAGTATGTGTTAACAAGACAGTATGTGGTAGCAAGACAATATGTGGTAACAAGACAGTATGTGGTGACAAGACATTATGTGGTAACAAGACAGTATGTGGTAACAAGACAGTATGTGGTAAAAATACATTATGTGGTAAAAAGACAGTACCATATGTGGTAGCAAGACATTATGTGGCAACAAGACATTATGTGGTAGCAGGACAGTATGTGGTAGCAAGACAGTATGTGATAACAAGACTGTATGTGGCAGAAAGTTACCGTAACAAGTTGTTACCTTAGCAAGATTTTGTTAAATGATGTGATTACTAAAGTCTGTAACATTTATTTCATGTATCGCAAGTTAGTTTGTCTTTATTATAAATAAAGTTATTCAAATTTTTTGAAGTTATTTGAAGTTTTATTAGTTAAGATATATTACACATACAACGGTTTAGTTGTCTACCAGCGGACGGATTCTAAAAGTCAACTACCATAATAATTTCCAATCCTCCCATTAAAAAGCCCGCCGCGTACGTGGCATGGGTAGGTTAATTCAATTGCAGATAGGTCCGCTTCTTCTCTCAGATTTTAGTGGATCTAGCTATTTCTTAAACATATGATTACAAAGTTCGATTTTAAATGTGATTAAATCATTTCTGTTCCTTAAATGCTGTAAAATAGTTTCTCAGCGAGATTTCGGCTAACAGAAAACTCGCAGCAGTTTTCCATTTAATTGTGGATGTTGTCAAGCAAACAATTTGGTTGCCGAGCGGTGGGAAAAATACATATCGGTCTGGTTAGAAAGTCATATTTGTGTTGTCCGTCTGTCAACCTGTTTGTTTTGTGCAAACCCCGTGAAACGATCAGCAGACGAGATTGAGCAGACAGGATTTAAGTGAGAGACGAGACCAGGACAAAGACAATGTGGAAAAACTTCTTTAGGACAAGTGAAAGAGGACAAAGTAGCCAAATAAACTTGTACTAAATGTTAATCTAATAGCGGTCCTACTGTTGATTATGATCGGACTCACAGTACACAAATACAAATATATAAGATACATTGATTAGAGCTATAATATGGTAATCCCTTATTCTTATACTTTTTATGTTTTAAAAAAAGTTAGCATATTTAATATAAAACAAGATTACAAAGAGAGTTTGTGTGATACACAAACTCAGAGGCGGCCCCCGTCGGAGTAGCATCCCTGTCAGATCCGCCTATTCGCAAGATGTTTCGGATGTTCCTTCTAAGTTGAAAATAATTAACTTCTCGCTGGACGACGGAGGATGGCGAGCAGGGTATAAACCTGCCTTATCTTGATGTTTGCGCACTAGACTGTAGTTTGGATCTATCGTTGGTCCCTGGCTCAATTCCTGCATGCTCCCATCCTTAAACTATCGCAATATTTCTGAAAGAACAGTAAAGGTTAAATCATATTTTCAAAAGCCTTTAGTGTTTTTTTATCTAACCGTGACGGACAGACCAACCAACAGACAAAACGCACACAAATATGCTTCTTTCATTTTAATGGGGGCACTGAACAATTTGTTTTAAAAAAAATCTGATTTTTAAAAAAGTTTAAGAAATTAGTTTAGAATTATCTCATTGCCGGGCTTTACGCTAGTACACGAAAGTCGCTGCTAAGAGTTCATTTAAAAAAATGTGCGTGATATTTACTTTCGGAGAGCATTTCTTATGGTAACATTTCCTCCCTTACATTTACGTAATTGTTTTAGAATTGGTGTTTTGTTATTAAAAAATCGCTTGCATAATTAATTTTATAAATTAAACGGTTTGCTTTTAGAAAACTAAAAGTAGCCGTTGCACCTAAACTTTTCAAGCCGCATTTAATGGTGAAAAAATATTTTTCGTATCTCTTCTAGTTTTGGCGCCCTGAGTGTGACAGACGGACATTTTGCACAAACCTAATAGCGGCTTTTCCGCTAAAAATGCACTTTTTTTTAGTAACATACAATCGATAGAAGAAAGTTGTTTTTTTTCATTTTTAAATAATGTTTTAGAATTTTGAGATGCAAATGTGACTGACAGACACTAATAAAATCAAAAACGGTTATTCTTAAATGGGCAATAAGATTTCTTGAGCTTATCCAAGGCAAGAGACTGACAGGAAGGGAGAAAGATAGATTAACAGACTAGGTGAAGTTAAAAATATAGTATCATTTTTTTTCTTTGAAAATATTTTTTTCTATTGAGAAGCTTCTTGATAAAAGACGTGTCCATTAAACAACAGAAACTCGAATACACTTTTATACAAGTTGACCTTTGAACCAGTGAGCAGTGACGTCACGTATCCTAGTTTTGTTTTTGACAAAAGGAAGGGGACAAAACTCAAAAGAAGAGAGATAACCGGAGATTGATTTTAACTGAGACTTTCTGACTTCAGAGATGAAGATTACGAAGTCCTTGCCCAAACCTAACCCCCCTCCCCCCGGAAGGCGGGGTTCAATCTCAGGATCATCGTAGCGATAATCTCCAGCGCATACCACACGGCCATGCCAACGATCCCGACTGGTGAAACTGAGGAATTCCTTTCTACTTGGCATGCTTTCAGTCTGTTTGTTGGTGTCTTTATTTTCAGTTCTGTTGTTGTTTCGTTGGGATGGTGTTTGCAACTATTGACGCTTCATAACTCACTTTATCTCCATAATAGACTTCAACTAGTGCTTGGCTTCCAAACCGGGGTCCAAGGTTCGAATCCTGCTGAAGACTGGGATTTTTAATTTTTTGATCTTCAGGCGCCTCTGATTTCCACCCCCCCCCAGCCCTAATGGGTACCTGACGTTAGTTGGAGAAAAGTAAAGGCGGTTGGTCGTTGTGCTGGCCACATGACACCCTCGTTAACCGTTGGCCACCTAATCAGATGACCTTTACATCATCTGCCCTACAGACCACAAGGTCTGAAAGGGGAACTTTACTTTTACTTACTTTTAGACTCCAACTTGAAAAATGACTTTTTAAAAACAAAGCTTGTATTAAGTCAATTATATCAATTAGTTTGCGTCAGTCATTTAATTATTTTGTAATAGATCTAGACGAGATGAACCATAGTCGTTTTATGACTGCAGGAGGCCAATGGGTATGGGGGGAGGGAGATCTAGACTAACACCAATAAATCTGTGAGATTAGAAATATTTTTACCAATCATTTTTGTTCAACGTAATTTCATGCTTTTAGCTTTCTCAAGAGGCTTATTACGCTACGATCCTATCACTTGTCTGGACAAGTTGGAAAGGGATAGTGTTAAGAAAGAAAGCGGTATCTGGGTAATCGCTTTTTAATTGTGTTTATTAAAAAAAGTTAGTGACCTGAGTTTAGGTCTCTTCAAACCAATAAGGTAACCACTAATTTTTAATTTTAATTTCTACAAACAATAAAGGAGACTAAATAAACTTATAATACTTTATCAGTCAAGGACAATTTCTTTCATTTATTCGAGACACAAAACAAAAGAATTGATTTTTTTTCATTTTTATACATATACTTTGAAATTTTAAAGAAAATCGTTAGAGCCGCTTTCCAAAAAAAAAAAAAAATACATATATAAAGCATACATACATATACGAATTGCTTGCTTAATAGTATATATGATAGATATAGATTCATGTGTTAGCGTTTAAAAGAAATAACAGTGCGAAAATCGTTACAGCCGTTTTCCAAATACAACTTATATATGTATACATACATTCATGCACACACGAATTGTTCGCTTAAGAGTATAGGATAGATTCTTCTGTTAACATTTAAAAGAAATAATTGTACAAAATTTCAGTTTGATCTGAGATTAAGTGAGGGATAAAAACAAACTTTTTACCAGAAAGAGTGAGTTACTGAGTTGATATAAGCTTTGTAAAAAAAACAAAAAAACAAAAACAAAATTGTCTTCAATGATCTACTTTGTGCCAGAATCAACCGCGTTCTCAGAGTGCACGAATCAACCTCGTTCTGAAAACGAGGCAGAAGAAAAGCTCATTGAATAGACTCAGACGTGTCAAGAATCTTAAAAAACTTTCTGTTGTAGGTTTCTGCCCAAAGAAGAACTCTTCCAAACTGAAGATAACAATATGTGACTCCCAGAAGCTGAAAGATCCACTTTGAAATTAGTTGAAGACGCGGGTCTGTGAGTGTGTGTGTGTTCTGGTGGATCATTCAGTGTGGCGGTGGATCACTTACTCGCCACGGTGATGACTGATCCACCCGAGTGACATGAAAGAGTTAAGAGAGCGAGTGATGAAAGAATGAGGAAGTGAGTGACTGAACGAGAGACAGAGGAATGAAGCTGAGTGTGTACGTGAATATGTGTGTGTGTGTCTTGGTTCACTTGCTTGAGTACACTTTTTCTTAGAGTTGTGTGTGTGTGTGTGTGAATAGTTCATACTTAGGTGTCTTTTATTTGTAGTCTTTCCTTTAAAAAGCAATTTAAAAAAATGGTTTATAGTAACTACTATTTATATTTCATTATTTTTTTTCTTTTGCTTGGTTCATTTCCCACCCACTTACATCTCTGGCTCTAGTTGTGTTACTTAAGTCGAATTCATAAAACTGAAAGATTTTTGGTTGTTGTTTTGGAATTCATATAATTTTTGGTAACCAGGAAATGACGCAATAGATTGAAACGAGGCCGGACGAAAGCGTGCATGAAACGCTCTGAGCTGCCAATTAAATAGACCTCATTCACCAAT
>JADKLZ010071522.1:6566657-6598729 GCA_021533235.1 Biomphalaria straminea | reverse complement strand
ATACAGTACTGAGATGTATCTCAGCTCAGATCTACCTACCCAGTAATGCTTTAGATTCTGACACTGTAGCTGGCAATGTTCTATTGACCGTCATGTTGATGATGTAAAACGGTAATATGGAAGCGACGAACATAAAATTATAGATGACAACAATCTGAATCAGCTTACGTCTCACTAGATGCAAACACAAAATACAATCATGTATTAGCTAGAAGCAAAAACGAGATTTAAATACATAATACCGTCATAGATTAGTGACAAACAAAAACGTCAATTATGACCATTTTCTACACAAAGTAGAGTAGTGTAGACCAATGTTTTGGTCAGCTAATTAAAAATAGTTAACTAAATAGTTTCAGAAGAAACAGAACAGTTTTTATTTTACATCGTATAAATAAAATGAAGAAAGGTTCTTACAACTTATAGAAGACGGACCACTTCTTTTAATGACTAGATCTGTGGGGTGAGATTTGAGGTACATCAAATAGAGATTGAGGACTACCACGGCTACAGCTGGGAGCACAGCGTTGAAGAAGAGACTGAGAAATGCCCATTTCTTGCTCGGCCCTAGTTCACACGTGACGAAGTGGCTGGAAAGGGAATCTACTTGAATGATAATGTATTTTAGAGAGAGAGAGGAAGAGGGAGAGAAAAAGATAGAAAGAGATTAGAGAAATGGAGAGAGAGTGAAATAAAAAGATCATCAATAGAGAGAAAAGAAAGAGATAACAAAATGATAAAAAATGTAAGAGAACAATAGAGTTATAGAAAGAAAGAGAGCGAGAGAAAGAGAGAGAGAGAGAAAGAGAGGGAGAGAGAGAGAGAGAGAGAGAGAGAGAGAGAGAGAGAGTCATACAAAAAAGTGAAACTAGCAAATACACAAAAGTACACAAAAATATTTAAAAGACAACAATAAAGCTTATCTAAAAAGGAAGAGCCTCACATAAAAAAAAATACTGCATGATTTATTTCCTTTTTTGATATCCAACTAAATTTAATAATTTTAAAATTATTTGATTGGTAATTTTTTTTTAATGATTCGTGCATTATTAAATAGAAATAGTTAGGTACCCCTTTCAGATTTTGCGGTCTATAAGGCAGATGACGTTGGGTCATCTGTTTCATTGGTCAACGGTTGATGGCCAAGGTGTCATGTGCCAGAACAACGACTTTACTTTCCCCAAAATGAAGTCAGGTACCCATGGGTGGACTGAGGAGCGCCCTAAAAATCCCGAAATTCAGAATCCCAGTCTTCATCAAGATTCAAGCCACAGGTTCGGAAGCCAAGTACTTAACCACTAAGCCACCTCACCCCTTAAATAAAAAGAGATTTAAAAATTGATTGTTGATACAAAATAAAATCTAAATCTATATTCTTAGAATAAACTTACTCATAGTTGATCTCCCCCTCTCTGTTCAGCGCATTCTCTTCCTGACCATCGCCAGGTCTCTCGCTGAATGTGTGAGTTACACCAAAGTTGGTGATGAAGACATTGTACACACCACAAAACAAACATATCGTAGTCACTGTGTAATGAGGCGGCCATTTTCTCTGCAAATCTTTAAGCCTGAAAGGGGAAAACATGTAGCGAAGGCGTTACAACGAACAATGGTGACATATAGTGTTAGATTCACCCACGCCCGATCAATGCTTCTCAGCCACACCTTGGTACTCGTGTGGAAAAAGTCGTCAGAGGGGACGATTATGTAAGCTAAAAGAACCCCCGTTGGGGTGCCTAAGCACCGAGTATATTGCACTATCGGGGATGGAAGTAAGCCCCAACACTATTCACGCGCCGTTCCTCAAGAGACCGTCTACACGACAGATCCATGCACCGATCTCCTGCCAAATTTAAAGTCATTTCATTTTTTTTTACTTAAAAAATGAAAGAGGTCCAACTCGAGTTTTCCTCGTGTGGCCACAAGGTAACAATTCTGTTCTTGAAAAATCGTTAGAGCCGTTTCTGAGATCAGCGTCAAGGTTCCTTCCTACATAAAGTTATGATTGTAAAATGTTTTAATTTGACATGTTTGTGATGTTCCTTCAGAGTTGAAGATAGTTTACTTCCTAGTCCAAACCTCCCGCAGGACGACGGGGGATGGATGGGAGCGGGCTGGGTCTGAACCCGGGACCATTCATAAATCCAAACGACACTCCAGCGCGCAAACCGCACGACCAGAGGTATAGTAATGAATAATCCAAAGTATCAAACTTGATTAGAGTAGTTGAAATAACAAACCAATAAAGATACGGGCACTTTATTACAATCCAACAGTGGAGAAACACATTAAATAATCAACACGGAACAACGACTGATGACCAGCGGCTGATTGATTGTCTGAACTCATGGATAGCAAGCTTCACATTCATATAGTCTATCTCTATCTTTATCTCTATCTCTATATTTATATCTATCTATCTCTATCAATATCTATCTCTATCTGTATCTTTCTAGATAATTTTCAACACTGATAGAAATCGTAACTTGCAGTCCCCTTCCCTAGATTATTTTTGTTTTACCATATATCTAGTTTCTTCAAATCAATTGTTCTCTAGAAAAATCTGCATAATTTGTATACTGAATGTTACCCACTAATACTGGCTACTACTACTGGCTACTACGGTCAGACGTAATGTGCACTGTCAAGCGTGACACTACACACCCGTTTGACAAAGTCTACGGGGGTGTGAGGTCACTGTCACATATGCCATTCTGGGTTGATTTCTATATTGGTATTACACGAGAGTTATTTTTAGCTTTTCTTTGTCTTGATAGAAATTAAAATCTATTGGCTAGAAGTTGCATCAGTCGGTTGCATCAGTCACATGACAACTTCCGCCCAGAGTCTGTAATTACTGGAAGGTTGTGTATTCTAACATCTCTAAGTTTTATTAAGAAAGAAGCCTATATTATGTTATTATTTCATTGTTGATCTACTATTGTACATAAGCTGTACTTACGTTTTATTCAAATAAAGTTCCAGAGTTTCGTTTTCTACAAAGAATCTTTTACAGTAAATTCTAGCTCGATATTAAATTAATTATTTTAATAGAAGATTGAATCCCCGGCATCACAAGGACATTACATCATTCAACATTGAATAGACCTTGTGACAGTCACTGAGGTGTCTTTGAGGAGACTGGTCATTTCATCCACGGTCATCTCATTACCGTATTTGAAATGTCTTATACAGGAATACAAAGGAAAAACAAACAAACAAACAAAAAATTAAAAAATTAAAACAAAGCTTCTAGTAATGGACCTCATTAACCAAAAGTAAACAAACATTTAGCCACGTGATTCTATATATCTTCTATACAAATTATGTAATCCATAAAGGCTGTCACGTGATAAGTATTGTTTTATCAATACTATGACCTGGCTAAATCTGATTATTTGCGATTGGTAAGTGAGGTCCATTGTATCAATTATTTCGGATCAGTCAGGTAATTATATTTGTTATAGATCTAGACTAACTCTAATAAATCTGTGCGATTAGAAATATTCTTACCAATTGTCTTATCTTCTTATCTTATATAATACAGACGTTACTTCAAAAAAGAATATGATTACGTCCTATCGTTATGTCTTTAGCATGCTTCAGCTTTCTCAATGCGCTAGGATCCAATGGACCTCATTCACCAATAGTAAATAAACACATTTAGCCACGTCATAATATTGATCAAACAATTAAAAATACGTATCACGTGACAACTACGATGAATGAAATACTTTGTATAGAAGATATAGAGAATCACGTGGCTAAATGTCGTCTGGACCAGTTGGGGTAAAAAAGGGTGGGGGCAAGAGGGGTTGAAAGAATGAGTTTGAGATTTTGGCAAATCGACACAATTTGGGTCATGTCGTGCCCGTAATCCTGGGGGGAGGGGGGTAGGGGCTTACTGGGTGAACGTTACACAAAGTATAAAGGGAACCAATTCAACTAATACTACTATATCTGTCAAGAGTGTCAAAAACAATTTCTTTCCCTTGTTTGAGATCAAACAGAATAACTATTTACCAATCGTTAATTAACGATTTTCTTTTATTATTCTTGTGTCGTCAGGTAAAAGAAATAATTTTTGCAAAATTTCAATTTGATCCGAGATTGCGTGTGGGTGAAAGAAGGTGTTCAAAATATTTACCAGACAGACAGACATACAGACAGAGTGATCTGATATAAGCTTTGTAAGAAACTTACTCTAATGAGAGATATAAAGTCCTGTTGACTACTAGCGCTACATGATGCCAACTGACAATACTGAAGGACAAATGACAAAGAAGAATCCAGATTCTGTGGAGCAAGACGACTTGTATCAAAGTCACATAGCAATGAAGTTACAAATGATATCACTAATTGATGTTCTCCTTGAGATTGTAAGGAGGATCAGAGATTTAGAGGTATTCAGATTTACACAAAAAAAAAATCTACTAATGGACCTCATTCACCAATCGTTAACAAACTACATTTAGCCACGTGATAATATTGATAAAACAATGAAAAAAAAACGTATCATGTATCTGGCTTTATGAATTACGTAATTTTTATTGAATAGATAGGCTGCATATATTGCATGTTTGCGATTAGTGAATGAAGTGGCACATTCTTCGTGTTACATCGTGCTGGTAGAGTAGCATTAGCTTCTAGTAAAAAAATAAATAAAATTGTATTCAACGCCAATACCTCTACATTAAGGAAAAAAATACGAAAAGGGGGCGGTAGGCCAAAAAAGGTTGAAGACCACTGTTGATTCTATATGGTTGTGAAAGTTGGAGGCTGAAAGAAGAAATAAAGCTTTTGAGAGAAAAAAGACGAAAAATCTAAATAACAGATACAGGGCCGGCCTTAACAATTGCGAGGCCCGATGCGAAACGGATGGGGGGGGGGGCAAGCGGTGGCTGAGCGGTAAGGATCTTGACTTCCATGCTGGAGGTCCTGGGTTCGAATCCTAGTGAAGACTGGGATTTTTAATTTCGGGATTTTCGGGCGCCCTTGAGTCCACCCAGCTCAAATGGGTACCTGACATTAGTTGGGGAAAGTAAAGACGGTTGGTCGTTGTGCTGGCCACATGACACCCTCGTTAACAGTGGGCAACAGAATCAGATGACCTTTACATCATCTGCCCTATAGACCACAGGGGGCGCGGTGGTCGAACGGTTAAGCGCTTGGCTCCCGAACCTGAGGTCCTGGGTTCGAATCCCAGTGAAGGATTTTGAATTTTGGGATTTTTAGGGTGCCCCTGAGTCCACCCAACTCTAATGGGTACCTGACTTTAGTTGGGGAAAGTAAAGGCGGTTGGTCGTTGTGCTGGCCACATAACACCTTGCTCGTTAACCGTTGGTCAAAGAAACAGATGACCTTTACATCATCTGCCCTATAGACCACAAGGTCTGAAAGGAGACTTTATGCGAAACGGATTGCGCGGAGTCCATTCAGGTAAGGATAAGGATGATAAGTGGAAATTAATATTTTTGGTTAGAAAATAAATTCGTCTTTTTAGTCATTCATTGCTAAGTACTAAATCAAGATCAAATTAACTTTCGAGCTGTTCTTGTAACGAAGTCATACAGCATTTCATCAAAATTCTGTTTCCTACATAGATCACACTCAATAGCAACGATAGCCTCATTGTTCAGTTTGAGTTTTGAGGCACAATTTAGGCCATGTCATGCCCGTAATCCTACAAGGATCACTATCCTTTTACATAAAAGGCTAAATTCTATATAGTTAAATAATTAAAAACAAGGTCTATTCACAGTTAAAATAGTAAAAATCTATCTTCGTGAATTGTCCTAAAGTAACAAAGGTAACTTGGAGACCTGCATAGGTAACTTATAAACTAACACGGATAACTTAAAGAGTACAAGTAACTTAAAGAGACTAATGCAAATAACTTAAAGAGACTAATGCAAGTAACTTAGAGACTTACACAGATGGTAACTTAGATTCTAACATAGGTAACTTGGATACCTGCATAGGTAACTTAGAAACTAACATGGATGACTTAGAGACTAATTTATGTAACTTAAAGAGACTAATACAGGTGAATTAAAGAAACTAAAACAGGTAACTTAACTCTTTCTCTCCGTTGCTATTTTTCCACGTTTTGAAGGAATTCTTTATTTTGCTCATTACTATTTCACTACCACTGTTATTATTGGGCTTCAATAACTTTGTTGTTTGTTATCAGAAAATGTTTTATTTGGTATACAATTAAAGGAAAATGCATGCTCTTTTTATATAATTCAAAGACAAGTTGAACACAAATAAAAATTAATTTAATGTGATGAGTTCAAAATCAACAATAATGGTATCGTCGATTAGGAAAGAAAGAGTTAGAGACTAACACAGGTGGTGACTAACAGAGGTAACTTGGACACTCACCCACAGAGGTAATAAGTTACATCTTTAACATCCTTGCCCACTAGACTTGAAGTAAAATGTCGTATAAAATAGATAGCTATAGACAAAGTGTTAAATAGACACAAGCTGACCCAGTACATGGTCAAGTCAGTGTCTCTCAACTTCCGGTGTCTCACAGTCAGTGCTGCCAGAATATTACCTGTGGAGACAGTGGACAATGAATACATTTCAGCAGGGCCGGTCCTAACTATTGCGAGGCCCTATGCGAAACTGATTGCGTGGGGCCTAATTTTAGGTGGGAATAAAGATAAGGTGTTACTAATGGTGTTACTTTAATGAAATATGAAAATTAAGATTTTGTATTAGAAAATTAATTCGACTTTGAATTTCATTCAAGTACAAAATTGCGACCAAATTAAATTGCAACCTATGGCATATTTATATGTCAGTGACTATAAAAGTAAATAGCATTTTGGAACTTGTAATTGAGACAATAATTTGGCCTATTATTACATTTTATTACATGAAAGCTGAAAATGCCTTTTTTCTTTTAGCTCGTATGATTGGCATTTTTTAAAATGAATGACACCCACAAATGACAATTCTTACCTGGTATTCTAAACAATTCTTACCTGGTATTCTAAACAATTCTTACCTGGTATTCCAAACGTTGCAAATACAATAGACGTGACCAAGAGAAAAGTATTCCCCACGCCATTTAACTGTTGGACTTCTTCCTCCTCCTCAGGACTTTGGCTCATTATGACGTCAGAATGAGGGATGGAGCTAGAGCGATGCCTCACATCCGTTGTTAGACAGAACGTAGTAGAAGTACCTTTTGTTTTCTGACAACAGGAGAGAAAGAAATTATTAGTGCATCGGGATTATATTATCTTAGTAATTATTGACGCTACTTCAAAAGAGAAGATAATAATGTCCACTGCATTAATACGTGTTAATTTAGTCGTGTTAACTAGAAACTAAAATTCTAAGAAGTTGTTGGTTTTTCAGGCTGATTCAGGCGACCCATTCCATGTTCGGTGCTAGGGAAGAAAGGCCACTGATTAAATTTGTCCTAGCAAAAGGAATACAAAGAATATACCTTTATCTTTGTGTCTTTCTAAGTATTTCATTAGATTTTTTTTTTGTTTTTAAATAAAGGTTCATGGTTATATGTGTCATTGCTACTTTACTTTTGAGTCTTCTGTACTGGAGGGTTCATACATTTGACTAATGGTGTTACTTTAATGAGATATGAAAATATTCTTTGTGGCATTTTACGTCTCGTGTCTCCCTTGGCAACGTCTTGTGTGGTTAAAGAGGCCAATCCTTGATACACAGCTGTGGTTGCAGGTTGGGCATATAAAATCACCAGGCGGAGCTGCATTTTCAGCCTTTATTCTGCTTCTGTTGTGTATGGCATCTGCAATCCGAGACCCCTTCTCTTATGCTCTCTTTCCATGTGGATCTATCCAGTGCTACTTTTTCCCAGCTGCTAGTGTCGATTTTAAATAGCTTCATGTCGCGTTTGCACACATCTGTATACCTTATAAGTGGGCGACCTGCGGCTCTCCTGCCTTCTATATATCTTGTTATATATCTCCTCACTATTCAGCTTTAACTGAGGACTCATATTGTAGTAATGGATTAATTGATTTTTTGTGTGTGTCATTTTATGGTTGTATTTATTGTGTCTCTCTTATTTTTTTTATTGTTCAGCTTCTATTAAACACACATTTGGTCTCTGTATTTTGCATTTATACTTGCAAGACAAGGTTTACATTAGTTTGAAGTTTAACCTTATGATATACTATTCAGATGTTTCTTAGAGAAACATATATCAGATATGTTCCACGCTTATCCAAGTGTTAATCTTATCCTGCCTGGTAATTAGAGACTTACAATCTTAAAAGAAATAGTTTTCCTGGCTGATTCTGGCCACATGTTCCATGGAAACTCTATCGTAATTATTTTCTGTTATAACATTGTTGTTCACATTTGTACACTCAACCCTCTTAGAATTCAACTTCAATAATATTTTGGTTGGTAATCAGAAAACTTTTGGAATAGAATTATAGGAGAAGGCCTGCGCTTTTTATCTAACACAAATGTAAGTTTATAGTGCCAAAAATTTATTTAATTTAATGGGGGTACATCAACGATGGTATCGTTAATTAGGAGGGAAAGAGTTAATGTTTCGTGATAAGAAGCAACAGTTTTACCAATGGGTCCAACCCAAACATGTGTGATATTACTGTGTTCTTCGTCTCTTGTAAGTACTTTATTGGGCTATGTTTTTCTATTACTAGATGATGGTTCTGTGTTTTATGTAGTCTAGATCTATTATTGCTACTTTATTGTTTAGTCTTTGTTCTTTAGTGTACAGGTTTATAACTTTAGTGTTTATATTGAAGAAACAGTACAACCAGGTCATATATAATATTCTATAAGCTAAGCTATAATGAAGAAATACCTTAGTTTTTGTTTGTCTTAAAGACTATGACATAAAAGAATATTTTGCGATATTCCCAAAGAAACTATGATTTGATTTTTATCTCTTCACTTCCGTTTGGTAGCACCACAAGTCATTACCTCTGGACGAAAAAAGGCGGAGGTATGGTAGCACAGACCTATATAAATAGGACCAATGCTCATTATACTTATAAGAGATTTTCATAATAGCAAGCTATTTGGTATAAGCGGTGTAAAGAATACAGATTTTAAGAGAGGATTTCTTTTCAATTATAAGCACTACAAAATCTAAATTTCTCCCGAAGCCATTCCCATGTTTCAACCTTAGACAGTCTGCAGCACACAGTGCTACACCCTGGCAGAGCCTGCGATGCTGCTGATTCCTAAAATGTATTAACACTTGCCTTTCCTATAATCACTTTTGCTACAGCTCTCCAACAGTGTCAGAAGCCCACTGCTGCCAGCTATTTTCCCAGTGAAGGTGAAATTCTGCCAGAGTTGACCTTTATAGCGCTTATGGAGGGGGAGGGAGTTTTACAATGTAGAGTCTCTGATACGCTCGCCAATAGGAGAAAAGCAATATAAAGAAATGCGGTGTCGCTAGAATAAGGTAATTGGCGACCTGAATATTTTAACATATTTGATGTATATACAGCCGTTGACCACTTTTTTAAAATATTATTTTAGTCATTGTCGTTTGTTCCTTGGGCTAGGCCCTTCTTTATGTCATGTTTATCCAACGACCTTCATGACGTAATTTCTGTTGCCTGTCAGAGGGCGGTACTGCTGCAAACATGCCACATCACCAGAAAATTCCTCAGTGGAAACTGATAAAGGGAGTACGATGAATTGTGTTTCCCTTTAACGAAACTCGACCCTGGCTGCGCCAGAGAAAGAATACTCGTTCTTTTATCATAATAATAATCTTTATTGTCCATAAGGAGATTTTCTTAAAATGTGTGCATTATACCAAACAAAACATTTATAACTATAAAGAGAAACAAGATGTTCATTCAAACCAGACTCACTCACAGTGTACATTTCAAAAGTTTACATCAGATTGTTTCTGTTTAATGATTTAATTGCCAGAGGAACAAAAGAGTTTTTGTGTCTGTTTGTCTTTGCTATCGGTGTCTTGTATCTCTTTTGTGATGGTAAAATCACTAAGTCCTGACCCAAATGGTGATTTCTTATTTCTAGAATCTTTTTATACTGTCCATTCAAAGACCGCATCACAAACCAAGAGATTCGACACAGGGTTTCTGCAGCGATGGGACCCAATGAAGACCTGCTAACTATTGTAAAACGAAAATCGCAAGTCATCTATGGCCACATTACAAGATCCACGGGGCTCGCAAAGACCTTCCTTCAGGGAATGGTACCAGGAAAAAGAAGAAGAGGCAGACAGAGAAAGCGATGGGAGGACAAGATAAAAGAATGGACGGGCCTGCCATTGAGAGAGGTTCTAAACAAGGCAAAACACAGGGAGGAATGTAGAAAGACGGTCGTCAAGTCTTGGTTGGTGCCCCAACGGTCCAACAGACTAAGGGATAGGTAAAGGTAAATACTGGCGTTCGCAAGAGAATCGCTATTTGTAGTGTACTCTAACCCTCGCGTGACCATGGTGGAACACCGACATCTTTGGTGAAAGTGTTTAGGATGTCTTTGTTACTATGTGTATAGTACCCATGTCTCAGATCCATATAGAAGGGTTGAGAGAACCACTGCTTGGTAGACACTGATTTTTATAGGCTGGCGGGGTCTTTTGTTTTTTTCCGCGTAGAAGTTATAGATCATTGTTAACAATCAGTGTAGGCTCTATACGCATTGAGAACATAACAAACATAGAAGCAAACAAAAAAAAAACAACAACTTAAAAACAACAAAGCTTATCTAAGGGGAAGATCTACACATATGTCTCTCAATAATGTAGAAGTTATTTCCCTTATTTGATATCAAAAAAAATATTTCCATTAGTTAAATGAATAGTTGGTTAATTTGTAATTGATTCATGTAGTTTTTTTTTTTTTTTAGATATAATAAATAGTTGTTTAAAGTTTTAACTTGTTCCGACATTGGTTGTGGGAGAAATGATGCGTATAATTATTTAAGGTTCCCGAAACCTACATATTTAGCCATATCTGTGATAACAGAAGGAATTAATTTGCCTAATTAATTAATTACCAGTAATTCTTTGAATTATTATTTATTATTATTTATTGATTCATGTCCTGTTTATGTCAATAAATAATTGTGCAAAGTTTCAACTAAATTCGAGAATGCCGAGATAGTAAACTAGTATAGAATACTTTTGATTATCAAGGTGCTAATGCTCTTTTTAAATAAAGCGAAGCATGTACTTTAAGTAAGCTTCATGGGAATTAACTTCCAAACCTTGTGTTCGTGTCCTTAGAAGACTCAGGTTTTGGAAGCTACAGACGTTCTGGCTGACTGATGAACGTATGAAGCGATCAGTTCACGAAGGTACGAAGACGTTTCTTCATAATAAATGCTGTCACAGTCTCGGTTGACATTAACTGTTAAATGGTCACCTCGGGTTAAGAAGGGGAAAAGACACGTGAAACTCCTGATATAGAAACAGAAAGTAAGGATGACTAAATTGAAGTTTAGGTAGTCAAGTGGTATCATGTGGACCAGGTTAGTCAAGTAGTATCCTTAGGTCCAGGACTGTCAGTAGTACCTTTTGGTCCGGTACGGACAGTGGAGACTTAAGAGAGTCGAGTAGTAACTTTGAGTTAGGTAGTAACTTTTGGGCCATCAAAGCCAGTGGTCACTTGAGACAGTACATATGATATATTTCTAGTAGTTGATTTTCTGAGAGTTGGAAGTGTAGGCCTATTATTAAAGTATTGGATACCGCTGTTATTCGGATGTGATTGTGTTTTGTAGTGAATAATGTAACTGCCAAGAGGTGCAGTATTATTATTGTTATTAAATAAATTTTATATTTTCTCTGCTAAAGTGGATTTAAGTCAATCTGTAATGTCTATGTTTGTCAAGTGTGACTCCAGGAAGCACGAACCCAGCATTGTACGGCATTCGCGACACATTAATAGTGACCAGTCCCTTATGTGAATATCATCACGTGAAAAGAGCTCTTTTACAGATGAACTGATGTGAAAGTCTAGCCACCTTATAATCCAAAACGAACATTCGATTTACAAAAAATTTAGACAAGTTTCTATTAACTTGCCATTTACTCAAAATATTAGTACATCACTAGTGTACATCCTTGGCTTTAGTTTTCTTGGACACGTATTGGTCATTTCTCCAGCGTTCTGTCCAAACCTTCTGCAGAGTTCAAACCCAAACGTAACGATAGTTCCAATCGCATACAGCACGACCACCCCGGCTTCCTGCTTTTTGGTTTTCAAATGTACCTACGACTTAATTCCAACATTTGAAATACAAAAATAAACAAATAAAAAAGTCACAAAGTTTTAAACAATAAAAAAAGTCATTTAAGAACTGATGTCTTCCAAATAATTTTGTAATTCTCTTACAACCCAGCATGAAACTGATTAGTTCAATCGAATGACAGGCTACACGTTCGTTGATTTCTAAAGCTACAGTTATACTAGACTCTATGTTCTTTAAGTTCTATATCTAGAGTTTAGTAGTCTATGTTCGTTTAGTTCTATATCTACAATTAGGGTAGACTGTGTGCTCATTGAGTGCTACAGTTACACTTAGGCTACACTGTATGTTCGTTGAGCTACAGTAAGACTACACTACAGTCGAATTAGATCTGTGTGTCAGCGGTGTGGCTACTCTGGATGTATCCTCGTCTCTCCAAACTTGCTTCGGCTCGGCTTCTAGAAGCTGCTTGTAAATTTCTGAGGAAAGTCCGGCAGAGCACAAACTGGAGATACTGGTCACATCACTGGGCACTGCGATCTGCATGACTGAGTTCCGGATGTATATTGTTGATTTGTCCACCCTAGATTCTGTGAAGGATGAATTGTACCATTATATTTTTATAATTGAATAGCACGTCTCTAAGCTGTTATAACATGTTCAGTGCACTGTTCTCTATGCTATTATAACATGTTCAGTGCACTCTGGTCTCAAAGCTACTATAATATTTTCAGTGCACTGTTCTCTATGCCATTATAACATGTTCAGTGCACTCTGGTCTCAAAGCTACTAGAATATTTTCAGTGCACTCTGATCTCTATGCTACTATAACATGTTCAGTGCACTCTGGTCTCTATGCTACTATAACATGTTCAGTGCACTCTGGTCTCTATGCTATCATTACATCGTCAGTGATCTCTGGTTACTTAAAAAAAAAGAACATCGTCTATGTGTCTCCATTATATCGTTGACCGTAAGGAAGGATTTCTTCAAACAGACAGACCTAGGTGTTAAGCACCGATCGTGCCATATTCACTGATTCAGGGAATTTCTTCATACTCATATTCTATTACTGCCACTAAGCGTGCAAGGACCACAACTCCAGCTAGAGGTTCTTATCCCCCCTGACGCTTTTTTTAAGTGCTTTCATTGTTTCTTGGGGGTAGGCGGTCGTATCTTGGAGGATACCGTTAGATGCGTATCAACCACATCTCAGGCTAAGTTCCAAGAGACGAAGGGTCAACTCTACCTGACAGTTTAAGAAGAAGAAGAAGTCTGTCTGAAGATTAGAACCCAATCTCCAATAAGTCAACTACTTTAGCATTTCGCTACTTTAAAAACAAAATCACACACACATATATAAATGAAGCTTTCTTTTTTGTTAACTAAACGTATTTTTCCTGTTTATAGCAGGCTCAGTGCGCTCTGGGCCAATCTGTTTATGGACCTTTCTGAGGAGGGGGGTATATGAGAGAGGATTTTCGTGCTGCTTTTAGCCACTCAGGAATCAAAGCTCAGCAGGATTTGAACCCTTACTAGGTGTCAAAGCGATTTATGCTACTCTACCACATAACCATAGGCATACATTTGTGAATTATTAAAGGTATACACACACACGCAGCACATATACGCACACATTCTCAAGCGTAGCATACATCTATTCACGTCTAACTTACTAGAGCCATATAGCTTCGCCTGCAGTGACTGAATTAATTTCGTCGCTTTCCTGTGAAATATTCTCCCTGTGAAGTAATAGGTGCCGAAAGCTGTAACTTGGTTGACCAAGATAAGAAAAGAGCTTACTTTTGAATCTGTTGAACAATTGAAAAAAAAAAGAGAAAAAGTTTAGAAAAAGAGTTTGAGGGAAATATAAACTCAGAGGTGGCACTATATGTTTGATATTTGATAGTTTAGGTTTTTTGGTATATCGGCACAATTTAGGCCATGTGGTGCCCATAATCCCTCAAGGGTGATCCCACCTTGCTATCTTAAGAGCTAAATTGTATACGTTAAGTCATTAAAAACAAAGTCCATTCACAGTTTAGATGGTAAAAATAGTAAACTTTATTAATTTAGTAAAAATCTGTAGTAAATATTATATATTCACAATTTCTTTGCCCTATCACAAATCAAACCTTCACAGTCAACCATAATCTTTCAGGAGCCAGGGTCCGTGTTAGACAAACATGAAAATAAAGTTAAGGTAAAGTTGCCCTTGCAATCTATAGGGCAGATTCTGTAAAGGTCATCTATTTCTCTGGCCCACGGTTAACGAGGCTGTCTTGTGGCCAGCACAACGACCAACCGCCTTTTCTTTTCTCCAACTAATTTCAGGTATCCGTAAGAGGCGTACGAAATTAATAATCCCAGTCTTCACCAGGATTCGAACAAGACCCACGATTCATAAACCAAGTGCTTTACCCTTCAGCCACTGCGCCTCAAAGCTAATCAAATTAATTAAACAGTTTGAAACTCTAGGCCCATACAATTTTCCCTCCATAGACCTGTCTGAACTACTTTTCTGTCAGGGAAGGATACAAAATCCAAGAGGATGTAATTTGTACGTCTTTATAATCCTATCCCGATCGTGCTAGAGATAAGGTCGAAGGCCGAGCACACCGAAAGAAAAAACATATTTCATTTTATCATAGACTCACCTGATGGGATCCAGAGTAAGGCTGTCTCTCTAGTCCATGGAGGCGGTACAAAGATAAGCGAGTACAAGTGGACAGGGAAGGTGGTCAGTAGAAAGGTCAAGTTGGTCCCTATCACAAGAGTGGTCAGTTCTTCTATCACTGGGGAATAGATTGTTCTCTATACATACACGAATATTTATTATGTTTGATTTATTTATTATGTCATGTGTCTTGCAAAGAAATGTATCGAATTAGTTGAAACAGGTAGAAATATTGGCAAAGTATATCTAGCGTCTAACAGAAGAGTTTAGGTAAATTGTTTTTCCTATTTTTCGTTGATTTAAGACACTATTATGGCGGTTTTGTTGCTCGGACGATGGCCATTCACCTAGATACCCCCTTCCCCCCACTTTTCTACTGGTCCAGCCAAACGATAAGATCATAACGCATTGAGAAAGCTAAAAGCTTGAAATATCGCTCAACAATAACAATTGGTACCCATAAATGTAATCGCGTGTTATCGTTAGTTAAGATCAGCGGTTCTCAACCTTTTAAGCTCGGCGACCCCTTTTTACTATCCCCACTCTGCTGCACCCCCTTAGACACACACACATACATACAGCAATAGAAAAATAGACAAAATACAATCCATATTTTCGATGGTTTTAAGCAACCACTGACAAATCCTCAATTGACCCCCCAAGGGGTCGTAACCCACAGGTTGAGAACCCCCTGGTCTAGATCTATCTTAAATTTAATCACATGACTGATTCAAGTTAATTAATACAATAACACTTACTACAAGTTTGGTGTTTAAAAACAGTATTTTATTTGTTATTCTTGTTCAATCTCTGTGTCATGTACCGGTATTCTATCTATATAAAGCTTCTGTTATCTGTATATCAATAAGCTCTTGTTAAATGTGGACCTAATGTATAATTGATTTTGAGTTCAGCCGAGCTTAGACGGGACATATAGTCTAGTACAAGTTGAGTACAACAGTTACAGTTTGATGTTAAATGATGCCAACTGTACAGTATTTGGCTTTTTTTTTAAAAAAAAAAATTAAATTCATTAAACTATCACGTTATTTGGAGTTAGAGTTGTCAAAATTTTGATTTGGTTGTGTTTTGTTGAGCAGTGTTAGCAGAGAGTCTGATTGTTAGAATCGTAACAATGTTTGTCCGAACCTCCGCAGGACGACGGGGGAAGGCAGCTGGCAGGACAAGAACTCGGGATCATCGAGAAGTTCGTAAGACAGTCCAGTGCGTACACCACACACCCCGACAGCCAACCATGACTTTGTTTATAGATTTTAAAAAAATGGGAGGGGGGGGGAACTTACAACTTTTGATTCCGTAGCTCACCCGTTTGGGAAGCAAATCTCTGTGATACAGGTAACCAAGGTAACTGTAGCTGATCAGTACAAACGTCCCTGGAAGGACAGCAGCCGTCGTGGCAGTGATCACGTTCCAGAAAACTTTCTTGTGGAGGTGACACATGACGAACACACCTCTGCTAAATACACAAAATAATTTCCCTGATATTGTGTACCTAGGAATCGCCAATCGTAAACAAACAACATTTAGCAACGTCATAAAAATGATAAAACAATGGGGAAAAACGTATCACGTGACAGCTATTATGGATTACATAATTTGTTCAGAAGATATAGAGAATTACGTGGATAAATCTTGTTTGTTTACGATAGGTGAATGAGGTCCATTAGAATCATAGAATGTATGCAATCTAAGGCTGTGTGTGTGTGTGGGGGGGGGGCGGTAGCTGAGCTTGGCTTCAGAACAGGGATTTTGAATTTCGGGATTTTTAGGGCCCCTAAATCCACCCAACTCTAATAGGTACCTGACAGTAGTTGAGGAAAGTTAAGGCGGTTGGTCGTTGTGTTGGCTAAAAACCCGTTAGCAGAAGAAACGGATGACCATAACATCATCTGCCCCATAGATGGTAAGGTCTGAAAGGGAATAGTGGAGATTTTCTAAAATGTGTTTAGGCGGTGCTAATTGGTGGAAACAAAAAAGATCAATGTATCTAGGGCGATCTTAGGCCACTTCAACCTATGCGGCCGCAGTGGGCCCCGAGCTTTCATAGGTCCCGCGCGATGTGAATTCTATGTGTATATTATAAATTAAACCATTTTAGCTTACTATTAAAAGGTTCCTGGAATTCTTGTGAAATTATGAAAAATAAGAAAAAGTCATAAAAAGCTCCTGAAATTATTAAAATCTTCTGAAAACTGATGCAAATCTCCTTAAAACAGACAAAATTGTCATTTCGGGATGTCATTCAATAAAGAAAACGCTAATCCTACTCGCGATAAAAAAAAACGAAACGGCATTGTCACCTTTCATTTAAAAAAATATAGTAATAAGCAAATTTTAACCAAAAACAAGAAGTTCAAATACTTGATTTACTTTAGTATATAGGCCTACATCTAAATCTATCTCGACCTGTTAGAAAAAAAAACGATATTTTGCTAGTCGATAGTAAATCTAAAAGGCAGAACTGAATGTTTATCGGCTTTTTGGTTGGTAAAGTACTAGCTACTGTAGATGGCTCGTAAAGTCAATTTTACAGCGATTTTGTACTTAGTACACTATAAATAAAATGCAGAGGTGAATTTATTTTCTAATACAAAATCTTATTATTTTCACTTTTCACAATCCAAAATAGGCCCCGCACAATCGGTTCCGCAACCTGTAGGACCAGCCCTGAATGAATCTTTAAAAAAGAAAACTTATCCACAATTCATTTAGTTTGTTTCTATTAGTAAATCTAATATACAAAGAGAGAAAGTAAGGCATGTGTGCATGTAGGCCCTATGTCCGAAATTGAAATAGAAACTGTTTGACCAATTTTGATAAACCTTGGCATAAACTTTCCTTCGATCATGGCGGAGACAGCAGTGTACATTTCATGTCCCTCCTACAACCTGTGGGTCTTTTATAAATAGACAAAAAATACCTAATTATAACGCTTTTAAATAATGAAATCTTTAAACCAATCGGGTAAACCCGTTTTTACATAATTTTATAATGAATACGAATCTGTCGGCTGAATGATTAAGCCCATTTTCATAATGTACTTTTATTTTCGTGGCAAAGTAAAAATGTGAAGGTAGTTTGACATAGATCTTTATACGTTTATTCAGTAGATCAGTAATACCCAAAATGAGGCCCGCAGGTCGCGGGTCATATTTGGCTAGTAGCAATATAAAATACTTATGTATCATGAGAGCTGTTTCTTACCTTGAAATGTAGCGAATACCAAAAAAGCCAACATGAAACCCATAGAATGCACAGAAGAAGGAAATAATAGCTATCATGAAAATAGTCTCTCGCTGATTTAGCAATGGCCTGTTTCTGAATTGGACAAACAATAAAGACTATCAATGACATCAGGGCCGGTCTTACAAATTGCGGGGCACTATTTAATGGATGATTGCAAAGGCCCTCTCTTCCATTTTTAGCGGCCCCCGTAAGGGGAAAAAGCCGCTATTAGGTTTGTGCAAAATGTCCGTCTGTCCGTCTGTCCGTCTGTCCGTCTGTCACACTCAGGGCGCCGAAACTAGAAGAGATACGAAAAATATTTTTTCACCATTAAATGCGGCTTGAAAAGTTTAGGTGCAACGGCTACTTTTAGTTTTCTAAAAGCAAACCGTTTAATTTATAAAAATTATTTTGCAAGCGATTTTTTAATAATAAAACACCAATTGTGAAGAAATTACGTAAATCTAAGGGAGGAAATGTTACTATATGAAATGCTCTTGGCATGTAGATATCACGCACATTTTTTAAAATGACTTTCTGTCTGTCTGTCCGTCTGTCCGTCTGTCAGACTCATAGCGCCAAAACTAGAAGAGATACGAAAAATATTATTTCACCATTAAATGCGGCTTGAAAAGTTTAGGTGCAACGGCTACTTTTAATTTTCTAAAAGCAAAGCGTTTAATTTATAAAATTAATTATGCAAGCGATTTTTTAATAACAAAACACCAATTCTAAAATAATTACGTAAATGTAAGGGAGGAAATGTTACTATAAGATATACGCTAGGCATGTAGATATCACGCACATTTTTTAAAATGATTTTTTAGCAGCGGCTTTCGTGTACTAGCGTAAAGCCCGGAAATGACATGATTCTAAACTAATTTCTTAAATTTTTTAAAAAATCAGATTTTTTAAAATAAAATTGTTTAATACCCCCATTAGAATGGATGTAGCATATTTTTGTGCGTTTTGTCTGTTGGTTGGTCTGTCTGTCACGGTTAGAAAAAAAACACTAAAGGCTTTTGAAAATATGATTTAACCTTTACTGTTCTTTCAAGACTATTGCGATAGTTTAAGGATGGGAGCATACAGTAATTGAGCCAGGGACTTAGAAGGAACATCCAAAACATCTTGCGAATAGGCGGATCTGACAGGGATCCGACTCCGACGGGGGCCGCCTCTGAGTTTGTGTATTACACAAACTCTCTTTGTAATCTTGTTTTTTTTACGATTATTATTATAGCTTTTATATAGCGCTACTTTCATGCTTATAGTCCAATCTCATTTGTGGACCAGTGGAGGGGAGGGAGTATCTAGGAGCTGGTTTTCCATGCTGCCTTTGGGCGCTCAGTAAACACAACTCTGCCCGAGTCGGGTGTCGAACCTCGAACCCCTTTCTAGGTAGCCAAGCCAAGCCAAGCTCAAGCCGCACTTAGCCTCTCGGCCACGCTTCCCACTATTAACAAGTATTAATTAGATTATTATATCCACATTTATTATACCGCATTCATAGGGAGAAACTAAAATATTATAGGCTTTAGAGGGTCCAAGTAACGTTAATCGTATGCTGCATTAAATATGCTAACCCTTTAAGTCTTACATCTTTGAAATCATGTGAAATCATTGCGTGGCCCCCAATTTGGAGCAATCGGTCAAATCGGCCTAATGCGGCTCTGAATAGCCTGTTCCTGAATTTGGACAAATGTTTAGGATATTGATGGCCTGTTCTTAGATTGGAGCAAACCACGACTTCTGACTTGCGAGTTGGCGGAATGCACTCATGCATATAACACTTGACATGACAGATCAAACCAATTCAATGTACATGTAATAGAATTGGTAACTTTGCTGATTAAAATAAAAGGTTTACTAATTTCTAGGCGTGGAATTAGACGTGATACAAAACATGTCATTTGACGTGGCATATCACGTGATATTATGACAACGTAAACGACGTGACATGTGATGTTGTATACGTGATATATGGGAGCAGGTAGAATTTGAACCCGGGACCATGGATAAGTCCGAAAGACAGCTTATCGCGCAAACCGCAGACCACAATAACGTCTGTTCTCTAAATGCATCATTTTATATGTAAGGATCAGCCTCCAGCTCCCACACTTTTAAGTCACATGTGTCTTTACTATAGTCAAGTTCCCCTTTCAGACCTTGCGATCTATAGGGCAGATTATGTAAAAGTCATCTGTTTCTGTGGCTCATGGTTAATGAGTGTTTCATGTGAGTAGAACATCAACCACCCGAATTTACTTTTCCCCAACTATTGTCAAATACCCATTTGAGCCGGGTGGACTCAGAGGCGCACAAAAATCCCAAAATTTAAAATCCCATGATTCGAACCTGGGAGCCGGTATGGAAGCTAAGCGCTTTTTCGCTCAGCCACCGAGCCTAACAGCTTTCTTCTAGGAGTTAATAAATCTTAGTTGACTTACTTGTCAGTCAGTAAAAAGTGAATGTACCAACACAATGCTGCTTGATGCCAACTCGAGATACTGATGAAATAATGACCAAACGAGATCCAAGCTCTGAGAAATTACAATGGGATATGTTAGCAACAAACAAAGCATACTATGTGAAATAACATAGATTGATTCACGGATTATATGCATGGATTAATAGAGGCGCCGATATGGCTGAGTGGTTAAGCACTTGACTTCCGAAGACTGATGAAGACTGGGATTTTGAATTTCGTGATTTCTAGGACACTCCTCGTCAACCCAACTCTAATGGATACCTGAAATAAGTTGGGTAAATTAAAAGGCGATTGGTCGTTGTGCTAGCTACATGATAACCTGTTTGTTATTCTTTGGCTAAAGAAATAAATAACCTTAACATCATCTGTCCTATAAATCGTTAAGTCTGAAAGGGGAACTTTACTTACTTTACTATCTAATATATAAAAGGAAAACAAAGGCGTATGTATGTATGTCCCCGTATAGAAATCAAAACCGTTTCACCGATCTTGACAAAACTTGACAGAAATGTTCCTTGGGTACTAACTTAGACCTGTGTGTATGAATTGTAGCCCTAAAACAAACTTAAAACCCTAAAAAAATAAAGTTACCCAACTCTATTCAGGGGCGTATCTAGAAATTTTTCATTGTTTGGGGGCCCGGGGGATGACCTCCTTGGGGGCCCCTTAATTTTGCGTAATACTTAATTTTTAATTTAATAAAACACTCATTTGGGGCTCCCCTCAAGCGGGGGCTCGGGGGGATTTTCAAATTCTCCCCCTTCCTCCCCCCACCCTAGCTACGCCACTGACTCTATTACAGCTATACTATTTTATGGATCTAGGCTTTGTTTACAAATGTTGACATGAGAAAATATCGAAAGGATTTAGATCTACATCTAATTTTAAGAAATACACTTTGCACTTATAGATTTTTACTTTGACGCATGAAAATACAAAATATAGTCTAATGATTTAATTATTTAACAAAATTAACCTTCGAATTTGTGTTTCAAAAGGATTTTTACATAAATTCGTTATTTGTATCTGCGAATATAAAATCCTGTTGAACATACTATCATTAGACATTACCGAAAGGTTACAAAAGTAAAAAATCTCTCTATTCCTAGATCTTGGTCTAGGTCTAAGACTAAAGATGATAGAACTTGTCTTCGCAAAGATAGTTTTAAGCTTTAACATATGAACATACTAATTATAGTCCTTTCATTTCATATTTTAATCAAATTAACATTGAAATTTGTTTTCCAAAGCATTTTTACATGATTGCAACTATTATACTAATATCCCGTAAATTAAGGCCAATTAACCATTTTTAGCTCCATTCATAATTTTTTTAACGTGAATTCACGCATTCGTTTTACTTACAACATTATTATTTTTTCTTTTATTGTTTCTAATGCACTATATCACTGACTACATCAGCAATACGCAAGTTAAGACCCGAGGGCAGCGGGTAATATCTGTCTAGTACAGTATATATAGTAGTTCCTAGTCTACAAAGTAGACCCAAGTTTACATAGCAGTTCCCAGTCTACAAAGAGTTTCCCAGTCTTTATAGTAGTTCCCAGTCTACAAAGAGGTTCCCAGTCTACAAAGTAGTTCCCAGTCTACAAAGTAGTTCCCAGTCTACAAAGTAGTTCCCATTCTACAAAGTAGTTCCATGTTTACAAACCAGTTCTCAGTCTTCAAGCAGTTCCCAGTCTACAAAGAGGTTCCCAGTCTTTATAGTGGTTCTCGGTCTAATAAGTATTTCCCAGTCTACAAAAAAATTCCCAGTTCACATAGAAGTTCCCAGTCTAAACAGAGGTTTCCAGTCTATACAGTAGTTCCCAGTCGTCAAAGTAGTTCCCAGTTTACAAAGCAATTTACAGTCTGTATAGTAGTTCCCAGTCTACAATCTGATTCCAACGCTACAAAGTAGTTCCCAATCCTACATAACAGTTCACAGTCTACAAAGAAGTTCCCAATCTTTACAATAGTTCCCTGTCTACAAAATAGTTCCCAGTCCTTATAATATTTCTGAGTCACTAGAAGTTCCTTATCTTCACAGTACGGTCCAGTCTACACAGTAGTGTCTAGCCTACATCTTAATGTTAATTCTCACAACATTCAGTCCAGTTTTTACCCACAGACTTGTTCACTGGTGTATGCAGGGTCTATGTGAGTGACGGCCATTATAAACATCCTGAGGGTGTAGGTCAGAAGGGTCATCAGGCTGAAGATGCAATGACTACATAGAATGGTAGACAGGTCATTCTTTCCTAAGGTTGGACAACGCAGTACTTTGATACTAAGTATGTTACCTGCAAAATAAACGTAAATTTTCAATTGCGATTGAATCTCTACATGTCTCTTTAACAAGGTTAGGTAACCAGTTAGATAATTTTACAATCTATTTCTACTCTATTGCGAACAAAAATGAGCTAATTGTGTTTCAAACAGATCGTGAAAATCTCTAGTAGTAGAATACTGAAAACAGACATGGTCCCAGGGCCGGCACTTGCATATGCGAGGCCCTATGCGAAACGGATTGCGCGGAGATAAGCATAATGTCAAAATTAAGATTTTTAAAATTAAAAAATACTTTCGTCTTAGCGATGAATTTCATTAAATGAAAGCTCACAATGTTGTTTTTATTTATTGGCACCCCAAAATGACAGTCTTGTGAAATTTTCAGATTTCCAGGACTTTTTCGTATATTTTGCCTTGTTATTATGTATACGTTATAATGGTTCAATTAAACTTATAACTAGAGCGTGGCCTTTTAAAGCGCGAGACGACCGCGTGGCTTTAGGCCGGCCCTGAACCGATGGTAGGTGAACTTACTTGGAACACCGACAGTAAAAAATACAGAAGTTATAAAGAAGAGCGAGAACATGGAGTCATCCGTCTGAGGTTCCATTCTCTGGTCAGATTCAATATAAGCAGCCCGGTGTGTCAAGCGAAGATTGTTATAATGTAACCAACGAAAAGAAGAAATGCAATCTGCAAAGAGAATTAGATCGACAATGAAAGCAATTAAAATGAACAAAATTAACAAAAACTGGTGGGAATATGTACGTCAAAGTAGAAATCAGGAGAAAAGTAGATGTCATCTATCGGAGTAAATGGACATTAGAAGTAAATCTATCTATACATCTTATCTTATATTATCTTATCTATCTTATCATATTATCTTAAATTATCTTATCATCTTATCTTAACTTATCTTATTATCTTATGATATCTTACCATCTTATTTATCTATCAATCTATTAATCTGTCTGTCTTTCCGCCTGTCTGTCTGTCTATCTATATACAAGTATTGGTCTCAACTGCCCACTGCGACGTTACAGATAAGTGTTCAGAACTTCTATGACGATGGGTCTCGTATAAACCTTGGCCAATCGCAGCGACAGAACGACAGCCCAGCGCGCATACCGATTATTCTATGATCGAAACATTGTTTCTTATATAGTCATGTGATATGGCTTAGTTGCTGCTTTACAGAAAGAACACAGGTTTAACAGAATCTAAATCTAGCGTCTAGACGACGGCTGCATGGTCGTGCGGTATGCGCGCTGGACTATCGTCCGTTCATCTCAATACTTTGGGGTTCAAACCTTCCCCGCTGCCTTCCCCCTTTGTCTTTCAGGAGGTTTGGATTTTGAAAAGTAATCTTCAATTCTGACGGATTATCCCAAACATGTGAAACATTTCACAATGCCTGACGCGTAGGACGTAATCATCTTCTTTTTTGAAGTAACGTTTGTATTGTAAAAGATAAAATAAGAAGACAAACAATAATTCTTAAGAATATATTATAATAATTTATCTAATAATCATATAGAATCTAGATCAATAGATCAAGAACTTTGTAAAGTATACCGAAATCTTAAATACAAAGATAAAGGCACACCCCTAGTTCCATATGTTAAGACGGATTTGTACAAAAGCTCCTTCTTCCCTAGCGCTATTAGAGCATGGAATGGATTGCCTGAGCTAGCCAGAAAAACCAGTGACTTGGCAGAATTGAGGTCATTGGTTAATAAAAATAATATGCACGACTAGATCATGCATGACGCTTAGGACGTAATCATCTTCTTTTTTGAAGTAACATCTGTATAAGATAAGATAAAATATAAAAGATATTTAACTCACGAGAAATTTCATAAAAGCGTACACTGTATGCAAAGAAATAAAAACACAAATAGATGAATCCGTAAGAATTTGAATCTAGATCTCTAGCTAAGTTTCAATACTTTTCTTCTTGCTAAAGTTGTCATAATTACTTCCTGTTTCTTGTTGAATGACAACTTAAAAACTCGAAACAATTATTTCACGAAATTATTTTATTTCAGTTTAGAGGAACATCAAATTCTACCTTTCCGATAGACATAAAGTTAACTAGGTAGGCTAATAGTATCTGCGTGTTTTATGAAACACTTGATCAAAGATCTAGTTCTTGGATTGTCATATGCATTTACGTCAAGCTTAGATTGGGACTTCGGCCACGGGATACACATTTGAGACCAAAAGAAAATCTGCCGCCGAGGACAAACGCAGACGACGAAAAGAAAATCTAAACCGACCACCTGCGGACAATGGTTTTGCTTGCCCTGGATGTGGCAAAATATGTAGGTCACAGCTGGGACTGCACAGCCACGGGAAAACACTGTATTCCTCAATAATCTTCGGATTCGAAGACAAGCCTATTATTATTATTATTATTAGATTGGGACTTCGCTAGATAGAGTTGCAGAAATAATCGCAGCTAATTTTTGTTTCCCAAGATTATAAATCATCTTTTTTTTTTTGAAGTAACGTCTGTATTTTATAAGATAAGAAAGAGTTGCCCTGGGTCGGAAACTTTTCCGCATTTGGGATGACCGCACGTTGAATGCGATCTTTTTTAGCGAGCTTTAAACTATGACGGCGTAACAGCGTTGTCGCCTGTAAGTGCAATACAGATCAACTCAAGCGTCATTGTGCCCCTTCAGGCATAGAGGAAAGTAGCTTTCAGCAGATAGCCTGAGATAGTCGGAGAGCTCTAAAGTAGGTCTCGGGACACAAATTTGAGACCTAACGTAAAAACCCTTGTAGAAGAAGGGCGCAGAAAAAGAAAGAAAACTTAAATAGACCCCCAGCGGACAAGGCTTTGTTTGCATCCGATATGGAAAAATATGTAGGTTGCAACTAGGTATGCGTGGCCATGTGAAACATGACACTCATCCTTAATCTTCGTCATCGATTGCATCGTCGTCGTTGTTTTCAAATGTCTGCTTTAAGAAAAAGATGAAGAAAAGAAAAACTAACAGAGAAGTTTCCAAAAAGTTTCATTTCAAATTTCTTCTTATTCCACGAAGAAGAACATTTGCAGGCATTGAAAAAGGCTCATAGATGTGCCAGTTTTTAATTTTAAAAAATTTTGATATTTTGCATTTTTGAATCTCGTTTGCTAACTTAGTCTCTCTTCTTTGTCAATTCACCTCCGAAACTGAACGAATCCATTGCGTCCTTCATTTTCTCATCTACTCGCTACTCTATCTTTTTGTTTTAAAATCTTATTTATAGATCAATACATTAACTCAAGACTCAAGACATCGGATAATACATTTACATTTGAGTGGGGCGCGGTGGCTGGGTGGTTAGGCGCTTGGCCTCAGAACCTGTGGTCCTGCGTTCGAATCTCGGTGAATTTCGGGATATATATATAGGGCGCCCCTGAGTCCAACCATCTCTAACTTGACTTTAGAAGGGGAAAGTAAACGTCGTTGTGCTGGCTACATGACATCCTGCTGGGTAACCGTTGGCTACATGACATCCTGCTGGTTAACCGTTGGCTACATGACATCCTGCTGGTTAACCGTTGGCAACATGACATCCTGCTGGTTAACCGTTGGCAACATGACATCCTGCTGGTTAACAGTTGAATACATGACATCCTGCTGGTTACCTGTTACCTGTTACCTATCCCTTAGTCTGGTGGACCGTTGGGGCGCCAGGCAAGACTTGTGGACCATCTTTCTCCATTCATCTCTATCCTTTGCCCTGTTTAAAACCTCTTTCAATGGTAGACCTGTCCATTCTTTGATGTTGTCTTCCCACCGCTTTTTCTGTCTGCCTCTTCTTCTTTTTCCTGGTACTGTTCCCTGGAGGATGGTCTTTGCGAGTCCCGAAGATCTTGTTACATGGCCATACATTTTGAGCTTTCGTTTCTTCACAGTATTTATCAGATCATCATGGGGTCCGATCGCTGCAATAACCCTGTCTCTAATCTCTTGATTTGTGATGCGGTCTTTAAATGTGATGCCTAGGATCCTTCTGTAGCATCTCATTTCCATTGCTAGGATCCTCCTCTCTAGCTCTGCAGTCAGTGTCCAAGACTCACAAGCATAAAGAAATGTGGCCATGACCAGGGAGCGCATCAGTCTGATTTTGGTGCCGAGGGATAATCCTTTGTCTTTCCATATCAACTTGAGTTTAGAAAGGGCCGCTGTGGACTGTGCTATTCGAACCATTAGTTCGGGCTTTGTTCCCTCATCCGAGACAATAGCTCCGAGGTATTTAAAGCTGTTAACGCTAGTTAGCTTTTCGCCTCCAATACTGATGGCCTTTGTAAAGCCCTGTTGACTATTGGTCATAATTTGGTTTTTTTCTGCATTAATTTGCATGCCATAAGCTGTTGAAGTCTTGTCAATGCGCATCACTAGGTCGGCTAGTTCGTCTTCTGTCCCTGCTAGGCCATCAATGTCATCTGCGAAGCGCAAGTTTGTAACTTTTCTTCCTCCAATGCTTACAGTACCTTCAAATCCTTCGAGAGCATCTTCCATTATTCTTTCAAGGAAGATATTGAAGAGTGTTGGTGAAAGGAGGCAGCCCTGTCTTACTCCAACTGTGGTTTTGAACCATTCCCCAATATTGTTGTTGAAGTACACCGCACTGGTGGCATCCTTGTATAGGTTCTGGATAACTTTGGTTATGTTTGTGTTAATGTTATATTTTTCCATTGTCGCCCAGAGTGCCCCGTGCCATACTCGATCGAAAGCTTTCTTGAAATCAATAAAGACATGGAAAAGATTCTCTTGGTGTTGGAGATATTTTTCACAGAGTATTCTGAGGTTTAGGATTTGCTCTGTTGTGCTGCGACCATGTCTAAAACCCGCCTGTTCTTCAGATATGATTTTGTCTGCTATCGGTTTTAGTCGATTTAATATAATTTTTAACAGCACTTTGCTGGGATGGCTTATGAGGCTGATGGTGCGATAGTTTTGACATAGTTGTAAATTGCCTTTCTTTGGAAGAGTGATGATGAGTGACTGGGTCCAGGGTTTGGGCCATTCTCCTGATTGCCAGATCTTGTTGCAAATTGTATAGAGTGCGTTTATCATGGTTTCTCCTCCCGCTTGTAGAAGTTCACCAGGAATGTTGTCAACTCCGGCCGATTTTCCCTTTTTCAGGGCTTTTACTGCTGCTGCTACTTCCGAGCGAAGAATCGGATCTGCTTGTTAACCGTTGAATAAATGACATCCTGCTGGTTAACCGTTGGATACATGACATCCTGCTGGTTAACTGTTGGCTACATGACATCCTGCTGGTTAACCATTGGATACATGACATCCTGCTGGTTAACAGTTGGCTACATGACTTCCTGCTTGTTAACCGTTGGATACATGACATCCTGCTGGTTAACCCTTGGCTACATGACATCCTGCTGGTTAACCGTTGGCTCTAGTGATACTCTAATCACTATCTGACATTAGTTGAGGAAAAGTAAAGATGGTTGGACGTTGTGCAGGCCACATGACACCCTGGCAAACAGTGGGCCACAGTCCCACAGAAAGGGGAACTGTCTATCCACATTTGAAGAGAGCAGACACACTCAACTCCAACATGGACGTGTTCACAAATAATACAATTAGAAAGACACAAATCAACAAGATAATTAGTCTTTTTTTTAATTAAAAAATCTATCTGAAATGTACGTATGAAGGGAGGCCCTTGGGACATCTCTTTGACTTTCAGAGGGAGTCACGCGCCCCTTTGGTTTATTGACGCTCTCCAGGGTGGTGTTGCTACGCCCTAGTCGTGTCTGCTCCACGTTGCCGAAAATGAGGCTGTCCCGCCAACTCTCTATCCTCTGCGGTTCTTTCATGAGGATGCTCAGAGTGTTAGACTCTTTCCTGTACTGGAGTAAGCTCGACCTGACCGTCCCTCTGCGCTCTGGATGTTGGGTCGAGTCAAGGTCAGTGTCACTGGAACGGTTGGGGAAGACAAAGCTGTGCTCTCTGTTGATTGCTGAGTTACGGTTCGTGGTTTCATCATCTAGAGAGAAAAAAAGAACAAACACATGTCGCATCACTAGACTATGTCTTATGGTGCCCCAACAGACTAAGGCACTGTTTCCTCAACGGAACTCTTCGCACATTCTGAGTATTTAACTGAACACTTTGAGATTATTCCAGGAGTTGGCTCAGTACTTATTTCAGCACTTCAAACACTAGTGTTCCACGGAATACAATAAGGGAAACACTAGACTTAAAGTGGGTAAATATGAAGATGAATACTTTGTCTATAAACTTGTCAGAACTTTTGTGTAACAAATCTTAGTTATGCATTGTTTATCTGGAAACAGAAGATGTGTTCTAATTTCTAGCAATTTTCTGATACCTCTAAAATACGAGTCATTACTCAATAATATTATACGAATATTCACATTTTACTAGAGTAGCACATTTAGTAAAATCACTAAATTTAGAAAGACTTCATGATTGAAGACTCAAATGTAAAGTAGCAATTATACATAAAATATATATATACTCAGAATGTACAAAGGTAAAGGCACATTCCTCGTTCCATATGCTTTGACAAATTTGTACAAATGCTCTTTCTTAGCTAGTACTATTAGAGCATTGAATGAGTTGCCTGAGCTAGCAAGGAAAACCAGTGACTTGGCAGAATGTAAGTCATTGGTTAATGTACATGACTACATGCATAACACGTAGGATGTAATCATCTTCTATTTATATTCTGTATTTTATAAGATAAGATAAGAGGTCCATCTGACGACTTTAAAATACGACAAACATCTAATTCTGGAAAAAGGCAAGTATCTTGTGCACCTATAAAGGAAAAACTCGTAGGCACCTAATTTAGGCTACTGTTTCATACCTCTAATATCTGACTAGTTGTAATAATTGGCTACAGATAATATTCCAGCCTCCTTCAGTCGAGAAGAGACTATGGATCATCTCATGGCAATATATAAAAGTCTGGCCGCTACAAGTGATCGGAAGGATTTCAACCACACTTCACTTCCCAGCCCCGCCCTCCATGTAGCTAATGTTCTGATACAGTTTGGGGTCAGCAGCCTCGGGCTAACAAGTCCTCAGCTTTATTGTTTAGACGCCAGGCCAGTTACTCTCCATCGCCCCCTTAAAACAGTTCCGCCGGCCTCAATATCTCCCATAATATTTATTTATACTTAGTGGAGTGCTTATATGCATTACCAATGACAACCTTGAGGAACCAAAACTACAGATCTATACCTCTTAAATTTCATTAGACTTATACCTCTAATAATTTGGTCAGACTTATACCTCTAATATTACAAATATTTATACCTCTAGTACTTCGTCAGGCTTATACCTCGAATATTTGAAAAGGTCAATACCTTTAAATAACTAATACTTCATCAGATCTATATCTCGTATATATCATATGACTTATACCTCTAATACTTCGTCAGACTTATACCTCTCACATCTCCATATTGACTTTGATCCATCCTGAAATCTGTGTCAGAGACTGAGCTCCTCAACATATCCCCCGTGAACATCTTCACTATTTCCTGGCGAAATTTTTTCCAGAAGAAACAGTAGATGAGGAAATTGGTGGCGTTGTTGCAGTAAAACAGCATTACAGAGGCGTTGTAAGCTGGGGACATATACAAATTACATTAGAGAGGCGTTATGAGCTGGGGACATAACAAAATAGCATTACAGTGGCGTTGTAATCTGGGGACATAATAAAATAACATTACAGTGGCGTTGTAAGCTGGGGACATAACAAAATAACATTACAATGGCGTTGTAAGCTGGTGACATAACAAAATAACATTACAGTGGCGTTGTAAGCTGGGGACATAACAAAATAACATTACAGTGGCGTTGTAAGCTGGGGACATAACAAAATAACATTACAATGGCGTTGTAAGCTGGGGACATAATAAAATAACATCACAGGGGCGATGTAACCTATTGACATACTAGAATATCACAAAGACGATGTTAGCTAAGGAAAAATTATAGTAATATAACAAGAGTTCTGAAAGCTAAGGAAAAATGAAAACAAAAAGCAACAACAAATGGAATGACATCACAAAAAGACATCAGCTGAGCAATGACTAGAAGAAACAGTAGTGACATGGAAGGAATTGGAAGGACATTGATCGGCTTCAATGGTCTGGGGCTTACTAGGCGCTAGCTCAAAAATGAAAATCTCACTGTAAAATTTTGGAAGAGTTGTCAATGTGTCAGGCATGACCTTCAGCATCGTGGCAACAAAAACGATAACGCTATAAAAATAGACCAAATTTAAAACCGATCTGGAAATCTTCCAACATTTCCAAGAAGAATCTTTAACGTTAAGGTCCCACTATAAGGGTCTGAAAAATTAAAGGAGGGGGGGGGGGCACTAACAAAGAAAAAAAGAACAGACCTTCATCAGGGCTGGACTTATGTAGTGGACCCCATTGACCAATTTTAAATAAACCAAGTTTCTAATTTTAATCAACAATGGTTATCACGCGACAGTTTCTTTTTTCGTTGTTCTTTCAATATCATCACGTGAATGAGGTCCATTGTAATATCTCTCTCTCTTTCTCTCTCTCTCTCTTTCTCTCTCTTTCTCTCTCTCTCTCTTTCTCTCTCTCTCTCTCTCTCTCGTCTGTTTCGTCCGATCAAAGCCAGGGATGGAAAACAACTCACCTAGTTGACCCCTGGCCTCCCCTGCTCTGGTGGTCAAGTCAAAGAACTTGTGCAGCAGACCGTAGAAGAACGCCACAGGGAAAACTGTAATGATGAACTGGCTACTGGACACGAAGACTAGGATGACCAGTTGGTTTCTGACTGACCTCATAGAAACAAACAAACAAAATATATCAAATACAAAAAAAAAAAAAAAAGGAAATCTTATGTCAGTGGAAGAGCTTCACACATTACAACCATATCTCTCAATACTGTAAGACTAATTTCGTCTTTTTTATATAAAATAAAAAAAAATTAATTACTGCTATTTAATTTGTTAATTGTTTTATTGATTCCCGATTTGTTAGGAACAATAAATAATCGCAGAAATGTTCAACCTTATCCGAGAATGGGAAGTGGGAGAAATAATGTGCACAAAGAAATGTACTAGACAGACAGACAGACAGACAGACAGACAGACAGACAGACAGACAGA